>PVLC010019317.1:0-30827 GCA_004027655.1 Graphiurus murinus | reverse complement strand
CTCCTTTCTCCTCCCCTCCTCTTCCATCTCTTTCTTAAAAACAATGCTTTTAAATTTCCAGCCAGGGGCCCCTATTCTCAATAGCAGATTTATCTTCCATTGAGGTTCTTGGAATGAAAGCAATTTTCTAAACTTTGCTTTTGTCGGTGGACTGAGGCCCCAGGGAGATTGCGGTGTTTTAAGTGTCTGCACTTCATAACCAGCTCCTCCCCTCTCTCTTGAAGATAAAGAGAAGGTCGGGTTCTGAATGCCCTCACCTGAGGAAGTTTGGGACTTCAGGTATCCATGGCCTCCTTGGGGAGAGGCTGGTGGATGAGTAGTGAATGGGCCATGATTATGTGCCCGACACTGTGCTAGACTCCAAACAGAAGGAGCACATTTTGTTTTTCAGTCAATTCTATAATTCTCATTTTACGGGGAACAAACTCACAGCTCAGGGAGGCCTGGCAACAGCCAAAGCTTATATACCTAGTCTCTGCCAAAGGTACATGGCCAGGGAACACTCAGCTGAGGAAGGGTCTTGGTTCCCCTACACCTCTTTTCAGGACAGATTTAAAAGAAAACAGCTAAACCTGGTGTGGTGGACACACCTGTAATCCCAGTACTTGGGAGGCTGAGACAGGAGGATCACAGTTTGGAGGCCATCCCTAGCAACCTAGCAAGGCCCTCAGCAACTTAGACCCTGTTTCAAAATAAAAAACAAAAGAGATGATCTGGGGGTGTTGCTCTAGAGATGGAAGCCCCTGGGTTCAATCTCCAGTACCTGTAAGTAAATATTCCAGTACCAGTAAGTTAATAAACACAGCTCTACAAAGGCCAGGGACAGGAGTGAGCAAAGGAAAGTGCAAAGCCATTGCCTTACACTTCCGGCTCCAGATGTGTCCAAAACAAGGGGAGGGGCCGAGAGCTTGCTTCAGGCACCCTAAGTATTAGTGTGACCAGTGTTTCCCCCATTGTCCTACTGTGTGCCCAGCGGGGGGGGGGGGGGTTAGGGGCTAGATTTACTAGGGTTGTCATAACAAAATACCATAGACAACAGAAATTCATTTTCTCCTGGTTCCAGAGACTGAAGTCCAAGTTCAAGGTGCTGGCAGGGTTGGTTTCTTCTGAGGTCTCTGGTGCTGGTGAGCAGAAGGCCGCCTTCTCCCTGGGTCCTCACGTGGCCCTCCGTCTGCCAACACGTGTCAGTGATCACACTGCCCTAGCGCTGGTTGTACTGGATTAGGGTCCACCCTAAAGGCCTCTCTTAAACTTAATTACCTCTTTAAAGATCTTATCTCCAAATACAGTTACATTCTGAAATACTAGGGTTTCTTTAGGTCTTCCACATAGGAATTTTGGTGGGGTCGGGGGAGCACAATGTGTTCCCTAGCAGAGGCCCAAATAAGTTTTAGTTCTGTGATACCACACCTTGAAAAAAAAAAAAGGTGCACTTCTGTTCCATATGCAAATACGTCATTTTGATGCACGCACATCAACATTTTTCCCAAAAACAGACGACCATGAGAAAAATGTTCAAACACTGTATATTGCCTATTCATTGTTTTTCAGAGTCATGAGTTCTTTGGTTTGGCTCAAGCAAAATCATGTGCGAAATCCAGTAAATGAGAAGTCTTTATTGCTCAACCACTTTTGAAAAATGTCTATCACAGAGGCCAATTTTTTTTCTCCTATCAAGTCTCATGATTTTCTATGAAACCAGATCTTTGCAAGACCAGGCTGAAGTGGGCTAGAGGGTGCAGGACAGGCTGGATGCCGCTAGGTGGCGCCCGAGGCAGAGACGAGGAGGAGACAAAATGTCTGCAGGCTCAGTTCAGGCTCTTGATTTGATTTGAATGAAGAATGCGTCCAGTCATTCTGGAAGTTGGATTCCTTCAATCAAAATGAAACCTACGGCTCTGATGCTAGTGGAAAAGTCAGGTTTGCCTGTGTGTGGGTGTGCGCATGTGTGTTTTAACAAGCAGGCTGTAATCTAGGGATCATGGTTGAACCAGGCTGAAATGGGTATTCTTACTAGAAGCTCTTTTGCTGTATCAGAGATGTTAGGCATCTTCTATCTCCTCTGTGGATTAGCAGCACTTCCAAATCTTCCCTCATTTCCACAAGGCTATGAGGAGCCTCCCAGGTGCAGACCCTCTCCACAGTGGCTGAACAAAGCCTTATGTCTCTGTTGAATATAATGGCATGCAGAGGACCCTATCAATGGAATCTTAGAGTGTAATGTTAGAAAGGGGGGGGGGCATCCAGAGAAACAGCTGAAAAAGTGTGAAGTGCAATGTTTATGTGTCCGACTCCCCAGGCCACGACCTATACCTTAACTTAATTTCAGGGGTTGGAGCTGTTGGATCGGGACATTGCTAGGATATGACTCTCACAGATTCTCATTCATTTCTTCTCCTAGGCTAGTGTGGGGTGGGTGGGGCCTCTTGGTCACAGAGCTACATCTCCTCCATCTGTTCTGCTGCATGAAGTAAGGGCAAGACAAGAGGTGATGTACATGTTACTTGAAAATGTTCTCCTGAACTGCCCCTGGCTTATTAGGTTTAAAGTCATGGTGGGGCTCATTTTTCAACACCAGCTGCTCACTCCACGTTCTTTGTTAACTGGGGAGAGCTGGATTCTGCCACGACTCCCAACTGTAGCTCCAAGTTTTATCATCTGTGTTGGATGGTCTCCAGTGTTCCCTCCTTTCTATTCATTCTCAAATATTTTCTACCCTTAGGGCCTTGGAAGCTGTTCTCTGTGACCTGGTCTGGCCCCTGTCCCCCAGCTCTCTTATGGCTGTGCTAGGCCATTGGCTGGAGGAGAGGAGAGGGGTGAGGGTGTCTCCGCCTGTGGTCCCCCCTGCTGGCAGGGGCAGGTCCCTCTGGAGCCCTAGGTCCTATCAGCAGCCCTGTGCCCTGCTGGGACTTCTCACAGATTTGCTGTAATATCACCTCCTGCCCTAACCCTTGAGGCCCCAGCTTCCTGCTCTGCCACCCCTGGTTGGCTGGTTTGTGCCTGTCCGGGATTCTGTAAATAGACTCCTCATTAAACTCTCACCAGTCAGCCCTGGGAGGCACTGGTTTTTTCCTGCAAGCCTTTGATTAATTCACGGTTCAAGGAAACCGGGGTTCACAGCTTAACCTCTTCCAGACTCTTTTTTTCTTTCTAAAATGGGAAAACTAATATCTACCTTAATGGTTGTGAGGAGTAAATATAAAACACTATAAAACAACATTAAAAATATTAATTTCATATGAAAATTTCTAGTTATGCAAAATGAATGCCACAGGTTAGGGTCTTGATCAATGTTTTTATTCACTTATGTTGATTTTTTATTCATGAATAGATAGACTTATGAATGAATTCATGCTTAAGCATCTTAGAAGGTTGGCAGAGAAAGTGAACCAGTGCCACAGGCTCCCGGTTGCCAGCACACACCATGGTCCAGAGCACAGACCCTGAAGCCAGATGGCTTGCAGGAGAACCCCAGACCCTGTCAACCTCCACACGGCCTGTCTGTGCCTCAGTTTTCTTGTCTAAGTGTGACTTACCATAGGAGCCCCCTCATGTGGCTGTAGACAGGATTACACCAAGTACCATGCAAAGCATGTGTTTTCCATTATTTCTGGAATGTACTAAGACAATATCACCCCTCCTCTTTCTTCTTGATGGCTTCCCCCCCCCCCCAAAAAAAAATCAAGGCTGCCCAAGTCCATTTGCTGTTTACCCGCAGAGCCAGCGCGGCTGGGAGACCAAGCAGCAGAGTTCAGCGGGAACCTTGCAGGTGGCAGGGAGCAGCCTCTGGGACTCATCTGTCCCAATGGTAGCTTGAAACTGGGTCCCTGAAACTGTGGCAGCAATGCAGAGGCCATGTGAGCGGGACAGAGCCAAGGACTGGATCCAAGCTGTTCCTCTCAGCAGGAAGCAGGCTGGAAGGTTTGAGACCCCATGACAGATGCTAGGACGAGATGGCCACGTCTCTGGCTCTTTGAGGTTCCTTTGGCCTGGGAAGATGAGGTCCCTTCGCAGAGAGGGCTTCTGAACCCTCTCAGGTGCCTCCTCTGGCTCCTGGAGACAAAAAGGTCTTGCCCCTCATACTGGCCTTCCTGCCAAAATCTAAAGGTGTCCTCCCCGCCGGGCATGGTGGTGCACGCTTGTAATCCCAGCATTTGGGAGGCTGAGACCAGAGGATCCGGGTTCACGGCCAGCCTCAGCTACCTAGTGAGACACTCCGCAACTTACTGAGACTTGGTTTCAAAATAAAGAATAAAAAATAGGGCTGGGGGGTATAGTTCGGAGGTAGAATGCCCCTGAGTTCAATCCCCAGTACCGCAAAAAATGAATGAATAAATAAATAAATAAATAAATAAATAAAAAAGGTGTCCTCCCCCTCCATAAGACCCCTGGGTTGAGTGGCATTTACTGTCGGTTGTGTCACCATGCTCTCAGGTTCCTGTCCCTGCGAACCCTGGGAAAATGGACAGGGAGCCCATCCCAGCAGCCATGGCACGCCCTGGTTTCCGTCCAGCTGGGTCAGGTGGGCGCCAAGACCAGGTATTAAGTGTTGCTGCTGCAGAGGGGGCCACTGGCTCATGACTCCCCAGCTGCCCCCCTTTTGCTAGTTTTGTGGCCGGGAGAGCAGTCCACTTTGCACAGGAGACTCCTGTTAATGTTATCTCAGTGCTTTATTAACTATATTTCCTAAGTTGGGTCCAGAAAGACCAGCATCAGACAGCAGTCAGCACCACCGTGCCTAGCATTCCTGAGAACAGCAAGTGTGCTATCAGGATGGAAGATCTCCACCTCCTTCAGTGTAGAGTAGGGTATTTCAGCTTTTTCATTCATCCCATTTTGCATTCCTTAGTTTACAGCCATATGCTGTTTAAGGATGCTTCGGTCAACAAAGGATCACCTACAGGACAGTGGTCCCCTGAGGTTGGAATGGAGCGGAGACATTCAGCTTCCTGGTGACATGGTAGCTGTCTTAGTTTGTGTCACACACTTTGTGATGTTTATATAACAACGCCGTTGCCTAACCACACAGCTCTCAGAACACATCTCCATGGTGAAGCGACACAAGATTGCAGTTTTGTCTCCTGTTCACAGACCCTCTCTAATTTTCCAAAATTTCAATTCTTAGCACCAGAAGGAAGTATTTCTTGGTATAGTTTTTTATTCGTAGTTTCTTATTTTATTATTAAATTCTTTTAACATAAATGCACATAGATTATTTTAGAGTTTTTCTCCTCCTAGTTGTTGTGTTTTTAAAAAACATTTTATTACAGAGGCATGTTTGATTTGAGATATGGCCTTTTTAAGATTACTCCATTATTCACATTTTGTGTCTCTAGCCTTTTGCAGGTTCCCAAATGGACCACCTCTTGTCCTATTGAATGTCACCTCATTGTTGTTGTTATTATTTTGGTACTAGGGATTGAACCCGGAGGCATTCTACCTCTGATCTACACCCCTAGCCCTTTTTAAAATTGTTTTTTGTTTTTGTTTAAGTTGCTGAGATGAGCCTTGCAATCCTTGTATCTCAGCCTTTCAAGTACTGGGATTATAGACAGGCATCACCTTGTTTTTGACAAGTCATTCTGTGATCTCAAGATTCTTTTTCACATCTCAGCCATGTTGCTGAGAAATGTGGCCATTTTCTTCCTCCCTTAGTTTCCTGCAACTTTAATGAGATAGTCTCAATTTCATTACTTCAATTGTGGATGGAAATCTGAAGTGGCTCAACTCCTGGTCTGGTCCCTTTGTGAGAGCCCCAGGGGGCGCCTGCCAGGAATGAGCGGGGACTTTGACCTCCCTCCTGGACCACCAGGACTTCCGCAGGGCTCATTTTCCTTCCAGGATTCCCCTGGGGCCTGTGACGCCAGAGCTCCATCTCCTGCTCCTCCAGGAGTTATTACCAGATGAAACCTGAGGCAGGAAGGCCAGGCATTTCCCAAACGTCACCGAACAGGAGGCCTGGGTGACTCAGGGAGGTCAGAGTCTGCAGAGGCAGTTGCTGCAGTTGGCAAGTGGGAACCTGGAGGGAGGTGAGGACTTAGTGACACTGCCTGGTCCCTGCTCTGCCAGGCTTGTGATTTCATCATGCACACCTTTGTAAACAATCCATTTAGCAACCAAATTATACACTGGGTAATTACAGCTTCCAGCGCACGTCAGGGGCTCCCAGCCACACAACCTGCTTCTGGTGATATCACGGCCTGCAGCGGAGGGGAGGAGGGACCCGAGGACAGCATGTGGTAACATCTTGATGAGACATCAGGGAGAAATGGGACCGGGTGGGGACAGGGGGTTGCCTCGACTTATGTTAATTGTGTCAGGTCTGCAGGGTCTTGTTTTGACAGTGCTGAAATTGTGCTTGGACTATTGATTAGATCAGTGTGGAAAGTGGGGCCAGAACCATTTGTCTTTGCAGAAAGCAGGCTGGGTAAGAGCAACTTCTCTGTTGGGAAGCAGGGAGGCTCCTTCCTAGTCTC
The DNA here is from genome assembly GCA_004027655.1 of Graphiurus murinus. Lineage (NCBI taxonomy): Eukaryota > Metazoa > Chordata > Mammalia > Rodentia > Gliridae > Graphiurus > Graphiurus murinus. Next base: position 24,351 of record PVLC010019317.1, on the reverse strand, counting down.
TTTCCCAGCCCACTTGAAGCTGCCTCTCTGGGCTCCAGCTATTTTTTTTTTGGTGGTACTAGGGATTGAATCCAGGAGTGTTCTACCTCCAAGCTACACCCTCAGCCTTATTTTATTTTTTATTTTGAAACAGAGTCTCACTAACCTACTGATTTTCTCACTAAGTTGCTGAGGCTGGCCTTGAACCTGCGATCTTCATGTCTCAGCCTCCCAAATACTAGGATGACAGGTGTGTACCACCATGCCCCACCTAAGGTTCCAGCTTGTGCAATAAACCCAGGACACTGCAGAGGCTTGGGCTGTGGTGGGGTGAGGGATCGTGGAGTGCAAGACCTGGATGGACAGCAGCCCATGCATTTAAAAGAGGAAGACAAAGAACTGGGATGTGGCTCAGCATGTGTGTGGCCCTGGGTTCCATCACCAGCACCAAAACAAACGAAAAAACAGAGGTTTAAAAGCTTACTCTGAGCCCTCACTTGGTGACTTTAGCACACATATAGACCCAGGGATCCAGATCCTGAGCTCAATCTAGAAGTCTCTGCAGGCACCCAGAGGAAAATATTTATTTTCCTTGGAACCTCTCGACACATGTTCATGAAAGCTTTTCAAAGGCTGCGTCTCTAGGGACAAGTTCACTGTGCATTTAGGGGGGCTCTGCCCACTGTTTCTAAATCCAAATCCAAGTCTAGCAAGGTGGTGCACACCTGTAATTCTAGTACTTGGGAGGCTGGACAGGAGGACAGTAGATTCAAGGCCTGACTCAGCAATTTAGCAAGACTGTCAGCAACTTAGTGAGACCCTGTTTTAGAATAAAAAATAAACTGGGCATGGTGATGCATGCTTGTAATCCCAGCATTTGGGAGGCTGAGACCCGAGGATCCAGGTTCGCGGCTAGCCTCAGCTACCTAGTGAGGTACTTCGCAACTTAGTGAGACCCTGTTTCAAAATAAAGAATAAAAAATAGGGCTGGGGGTATAGCTCAGAGGTAGAATGCCCCTGAGTTCAATCCCCAGTATCGCAAAATAAATAAATAAATTAATAAAATAAATAAATAAATAAAAAATACTGGAGGTGTAGCTCAGATGTAGAATGTGCCTGGGTTTAATCCCTAGTACTAAAAATTAAATGCATACATACACAATTAAATAAAAAGATTCTTTGCTTCCTCAAATGCATTGGTTAATTTGCCTGGCTATTCTATTAGAATACATTTGCATATTTGTTTCATAGTGAAAATAGGAGTAAGAAGAAAAGGCCAATTACACCAAAAGTGTGTGAGTTGTCATAATTAACTCATTTAATCATATTACCTACTGGCTTTGAAATTCTGAGTGATCTATTGTTTGTCATCAAATACCTATTCTCTTCATGTTCTTACTGTATTCTTAAGGCCATGGATGAAGAACTCCAGGCCAGGTGCTGTGGAGTTGAGATTGAAAGTATCCCAGATTGCAGCAAGGCAGGCATCCAATGGAGGGGGAAGACTGATCAGATGGGCACAGGCAGACATCAGGCCCACACCAAAGAGGACAGTCCCAGCATCCTCAACGGTGCCGTCATCCCCTGGGGGACTAGATCCAGGACCCTGAAGACGCCAAATTCTGCAGATGCTCAACTCTCGAATAAAATGGTGTAGTATTTACCTACAATCTACACACAGCCTCCTGTAGAGTTTAAATAATCTCTAGATGCCTTATAATAACTAACACGGTGTAAATGCCCAGTACATAGTTGTTATACTATGTTATTTAGGGAATCCTGCCAAGAGAAAATAGTCTATATATGTTAAATATGGACAACATTTTTTTTCCAAATATTTTTGATCCACAGGATTAGTTGAATCCATGGGTGTGCAAACCAAAAGACTTAACTTGGGGGTGGGGTTGTTATTATTATGCTTCACAATAAAATAATATTGGATTCATAGTTACATAAATGTTAATTATATTTTTCTGAATGTACTGAATATGACTGTGTGTGTGTGTGTGTGTGTGTGTGTGTGTGTGTGTGTTACTGGGGATTGAATTTGGAACCTCTTCCATGCTAGGCAAGCCCTACCACTGAGCTACACTACCGCCCTTATAATTTTGAAACTGGGTCTTGCTAAGTTGTCCAGGCTGGTCTCATAGTTTTCTCCTGCCTCGACCTCCGCAGTACCTGGGATTACAGGCATGCGCCACCGCACTCAGCTTATTCCAGTTTTTTGTTTTGTTTTTTTTAAGATCTTGGATACAGGTAGGAATAGCCATAGTTTAGGGGACAATATTACGGACACAAGCTGGTGCTGTAAAATCAATCTCTCTTGTCAATTAGAGGTATCTTGGGAGAGTTCTCGTGGGAAAGTTTATAATGAGCTAATTTTCTTGAGAATACAGAGTTCTAAAGAGTTAGCTTTTAGGAGCATGAAAATCTGAAAGTCCTAAATTTGGACATATTTTTAGGAGGCTCCTGGAATTTCCCCCAGCTCAGGGGAGTCTACATAAGTAAGCAAGCTGGCAGAACCGCCCCCCCCCCCCCCGGCCTGCATGGACCATGTGTCCATTAAGTGACACAGATCTTGGGACAACTGAGGCTCCTTCTGTGGCAGCAGGTGCTGGCATTTAACACCACCACAGAAGTGCCATTGCTTGGGCCTCCCGTGGGTGAAAGCATGACTTTCAAATTCCTGAAGTCGAGTCTGTGGAGTTGAGTCTTATTGTCCCTCTAGGGTGTGTGAGACACAGGACTGAAATGAGACTGGCAAGAAGAGCCCCTTAGCTTTTATTCCCATCAGACCCGGTGGGCCAAGGTGTCCACACCTTCATGGTCACCCCAGCAAGGGCTTCCAGGTGTCCGGGAGCAGGAGGAACAGCGGTGCCTATGATGCCGTCTGACCGCTCTATGGTCTCCAAACCCCGGCCTCCTTCCCTTGCTGCCCCTCCTTCCCACTGTCACTTCTCTCTCTCTCTCTCCTTATCAGTCCCCGCCATGTAGGGACACAGCTTCCTGAACATCTCCTGCCTCCCCACCCACCATATACCCAGAGAGGCAGGTCAATTTCCTTCCTTTGCTAGAATATTCCAGGCTGTGCCCATTCCCTGTAGAAAAAAAGCCTTGATTCAGCTGGTATCTGAGGCCTTCTTTGATGAGGCTCTGGCCTCCTTCTGTGCTTCGCGGAGACTTCGCTCCCAGTATCTTTCTGCCCCAGCTGGTCCTGTCTCCTTGCGGATCCTCAGTGCAGTGCTCAGGCCCAGAGCCTGGCTCCTGCCTGCACGATTGTCTCTCGGTCTTTTGTCTTTCCATTTCTCCTTTTGGCATTCCAGATGCCCAGAGAAAGCAAAATGTGAGACTGGAGTGGGATTAAGAAGAACATGCTAGGGCTGAGACTGTAGCTGGGTGGTAGAGCATGTGCTTAGCATATTAGAGGCTTTGAGAAGAAGAAAAAGGAGGAGGAGGAGGAGCAGCAGCAGCAGCAGCAGCTAGTAAATTTCAGGGACTGCAAAGTACAGGACTGATTATTATAGGGGGGCAGGTAAACTGATCATTTGAATACAAATCTCAGCCACTCAGCCCATTAGCCCCAGCTTCCTCTTCCCCCTCTATCCAGCTTCCTTTTAGGAAAGATCATCCACCAGGTTTTTTGCCAAGTTTCTTGACTCCATCCCTTTGTTCCCAATTTTACTCTCCCAAACTTAACTCAGACACGAACTCCCCCCCCCCACCTGTCTGAGTGTTTTCAAATTCCTTTCATCTTGTTTACCATCACTAAACAAGTGTCCCCCAAGTCGTCAATGACTGCACGGTGAGATCACATCCCTTTGCCAGGTGTTCGAGGTCCCAGCTTGCACCTCTGCTTGTGCTTTCCTTGTGGAGTCTGTCACTCACCAGGCTTCTCTCCTGTGCTGTGAATGCTCTTTTTGTGTTCCTGCCTTTGCAGCTCTGTCCCCTTTGCCACCCTTGCTTTGCCTGACGGTTCAGATCAACGCCATCAAACGCTTGCTACACGTCAGGCATTCATTTTACAAGGAAAAGAAAGACATGGTCCTCATCCATAGCCCTTGCAGACCCAACGCAAACCCTCCCCCACTGATTGTTCTGTTCATTCGTTCAAGATCTGTCTAATCAAGGGCCCTGTTCTAGAAGCTGTGGGAGATACAAGGTCAAGTAAGAACCAGGTCTTTCCCTTCAGAGGCTCCATGCTAGGAATCTCTTTGGCTTTCTCCATGAAACCTTGCCTCCCCCCTCCCCCCTCCCCCCGCAAGCCCACAGAAATGCAGCTTTTCTCTAAATTCATCAGGGTCTTTGAAAGAGACAGAATGGGTTCAAGTACTCTCTTTATCTGCTTGCTGGGTTATTCAACGTTGGACAAGATCTGGGAGGAAGAGCCTTGTTCTGGTTTGGATCTAGAATGTCCCCCCAAAAGCTCATGAGTTGAAAGTCTGGCTGCAATGCAGCAGAGTTCAGAGGTGGCATGTGGCGGGAGGAGGGGTCACTGGGGGAGTGGCCCTGAGCACTAAATCTGTTCCTGGTCCCCTTTCTTTCTCTCTCTGCTCAGCCAGGAACTGAGCGAAGAGAGCCAGCTTCCTTTGCCACACCTGGCCGCCATGACATTTCTACCTTGGGGCCAGCTGGCCATGGACTGAATCCCTGAAACTGTGAGCCAAATAAACCTTTCCTCCTCTAAGTTGTTCTTGTCAGGCTTTTTGGTCACAGCAATGAAAGCTGACTAACACAGGCATCTCTGCCTCATGCCAGACTCTGGAAGGTGCATTAGTCAGTTTTTTGTAGCTGTGACCAAATTACCTGATAAGAATAACTTAAAGGAGGAAAGGTGGATTTCGACTTATTGTGTCAGAGGTTTAGTCCGGGGTTGTCTGGCTCCAAGGCAGAAACATCACGACACGGTGGAGGAAAGCTGCTCAACTCATGGCAGCTGCGAAATGGAGGGGAGCAGGGAGAAGTTAGACCCTTCCAGAGCACACCCCCAGTGATCTGCTTCCTCCAACTAGGTCCCGCCTCCTGGTAGTCCATCCAGCTATCCACCAATGAGGGCAGAGCCCTCCCCCATGATCCAGTCATTGCCTATAAGCCCCCCTCTGAACTGAATTGGGGACCATACTTTCAACACACAAGCTTCTGAGGAATATTCCAGATCTAAACCCTAACAGTTGAGGGCTGATGGTGTCTACAGCAGCCCTGAGGCCAGAGTTCAGCTCCTCCTCGGTGTCAACTTCATCTTTTGGCCTGGCTTCTACTACTCTGCCCTGTCATCCCTGTCACCTCCCTCTCTGCACTGTGGCTGGCTCTTCTCTACCTTTGGATGCCGTGGGGACTCTCCCCCTTCCCTCAGGAAGGATGTGTGGCTGGAGTCCCTAGGGGAGGACTTGGAGGGCAGGCATTCTGAGGCCAGGCTGGTCTGCGTCATTCACTTGGAGCTTCTCCAATAGTGCCCCTTGTCACTTGTTCTCTTTTATGTCTAGAATCCTCTCTCCCATGACCACTGCAAACCTCCTGAGAAATGGGCTATATTCTGTTCCTGATGTATATTCCCTAAGACAGTAACTCCCAAGCACAGCAGAATCACCTGGGGAGTATTCAAAACCAGAGCCCTCCAGAAACCATACAGGCAAATGATTTTAAGATCTACCACATTAAAATAGAACAAAACAAAACCCTCCTGCATAGCTAAACAAACTCACGATCCAGTCCGAAGAAATTAGAAACAAGGGAAAAATATTTGGAATGCTGATGAGCAGATGTTGATTTTCTTAATTTGCAAAGAGCTCCTATTAATAAGAAAAACACAAACAACCCAGTAGACGCGAGGCAGAGGAGCTGAAATGGCTGAGCGAGAAAATAGATACACACAGGGAGACTGTCCAGTCTCTGTCAGGAGGACGGAGGTACGAATCAGAGTGACACCAACCAGGTTTTGTGAATCCGACTGGCAACCACCACAGTTTCATGATGGCCATTGCCTGTGGAAGCAGGTGGCAATGAGTGCAGCCTTGGTGGGTTTTGCTGTGTGTGGCAAGGGGGAGAAGTGGTTCTCACACCTGGTTGAACTTCAGAATCACATGCTATGCTGAGATTTATGTATATATTTACTTGGTGCTGGGGATTGAACCCAGGGGCATTCTACCTCTGAGCTACCCACCCCCCCAGCCCTTTTTTATTTTTAATTCTGAAACAGGGATCAAAACTTGGGATCCTCTTATCTCAGCCTCCCAAGTACTAGGATTACAGGCATGGGCCACCATGCCCAGCTCACATACTGATCTTTTAAAAACAGAGATTCCCAGCACTCCCCACCCCAGTACCAGCATGAGACACCCACATGTAATTAATGGCAGCATTTGGGAGGTTTTGGGTGTGATAAAGGCTGGACTAGTGACCCTCATGAAGAGGAATTTTGATGATATATTAATATTTTAAAAATATGAGTAATCTTTGACCCGGCAATTCTACTACCAGGAGCTGAGTCCAGAATCCCCTGGAGAAGGTCAAAGTTGATGAAGACGGGTAGCCATGGTGACACCCCTTGGGTAGCACACAGCCTCAACATCCACCAATAGAAACCTGGGTAATAAATGATGACACATTCTTACACCTTTGAAAGAGATTTAAGGGAGATAGAGCAAGCTCTGACTTACATTGTGCAGTTAAAAAAAGCAAAAAGGTAGTGTGACCCATCTCCTGGAAATTTTTTAAAAAGTGGTATACAATATATTTTGGTAAATGCACACATTATTTTTTTTAGTGGAAAATATACAAGAAGCTGATAACAGCAACACATGGTAAAAGGGATGGGAAGAGAGGTTCTTACATTCTATCCCATCCTGTTTGATTTCTTACTTTAAGTAATTGAATTTACTAAAAAACTTCACCAGAGCCGGGCGTGGTGGCGCACGCTTGTAATCCCAGCATTCGGGAGGCTGAGACCGGAGGATCCGGGTTCACGGCCAGCCTCAGCTACCTAGTGAGGCACTCCGAAACTTAGTGAGACCCGGTTTCGAAATAAAGAATAAAAAATAGGGCTAGGGGTGTAGCTCGGAGGTAGAATGCCCCTGAGTTCAATCCCTAGTACCACAAAAAAAAAAAAAAAAAAAAAAAAAAAAAAACTTCACCAAATGTCATCTGGATAGTGGAATTATGGAGCAAATCTGGTTTCTTCTATAGTTTTATCTAAAAAGAAATTCAAGAACTGCAGGTTCTCTGGCTGACACCAGGTAGGCTGAGTTGTGGGGGGTGCAGGTGCTGGGATGGGGCACTGCGAGTCAGCTTGTTGTGATTTTGCTGATCTTTCAAGCTTACCAATCAGTACAGGAGCTTCTGGGAGATAGTCACTCTCTTCTCTGGCCCTGGGGGCATGCTGATGTAAGGGCTGGATGGCTGTGGTTCTTTTGCTCCTATGAAACAAACCTAGTGATGGCATGTGGCCCAAGGACAAAGCAAAGTACTGTTGGTCCATCAGTGATGGAAAGGAACTGGGTCCCTGGTGACATTGTGGGGACACAGAAGCACACCTCACCTGAAGAAGGGCAGCCCTGTCTCCAGAATTCTGTTATGAAGCCAATAAATCTTCTCTATTGTTTGAGGTGGCTCGAGTTGGGTCTTTTGTCACAGGCAACATTCTGTCCTGACTGATAGACTTCCATTAACAGAGACAAGCTGAGTATGTCTTTATCCCTCGCAGCCTGGAATTGCCTAATTTATAAACTGTCTAATGATGTTCCCAAGATAAACCTTGTCTGGCACCCTGGGCTATATCTGATTGCCCGCTATATTTCCATCTCTAGAAACGAACTGTCAGACCAAGAAGTACGGCCTTGGGATGCATCCTCTATGTTGGCGAAAGAATTATGCTTTCTACTTATTCTTTATCATGCCAATGTGAATAAATTTGGATTTGACAGATGAAGGACATAACCAAGAAATACTTCTTGTGATTTAACTGATACCTGGGTTGCTCATTGAATCATTCACTTAACGACTGTGTGAAAGGCTCGCTGTGAGCTGGGTATCTTTGTGGGCACTGGGTGTGTACACAGTTGTGCACAAAACAGACAAGTTCTTTCTCCTCGGAGAAGTTGGTAGCCAATGATGAGGTAGGTGCTAAACCAATAACCAATAATCACAAGGTATTTATACATTATGTAATGACATGAAAGAAAAGTACTTGGTACCTAAAGAACACAGCAGGAGTTTCTATTCTATATGAAGAGGTTAAAAAAGATCCTTCTAGCCAGATGTGGTGACGAATGCCTGTAATCCCAGTACTTGTGAGGCTGAGACAGGAAGATTTTTAAAGGTTCACGACTAGCCTCAACAATTTAGTAAGGCCCTCCAAAATTTAGTGATCCCTATTTCAAACTAAAAAATAAAACAGGGCTGGGGTTGTACCTCAGAGGTAGAATGACCCTGGGTTTAATTCCCAGTAAAACACACACACACACACACACATACACACACACACACACACACACACACATCTTTCTGGTGCATGCCTATAATCTGTAATCCCAGTATTTGGGAGCCTGAGACAGTAGGTTTGCAGGCTTGAAACCAGCCTTAGTAACTTAGTGAGACTCTAAGCAACCTAGCAAGACCCTGTCTCAAAAACAACAACAACAAAAAAAGGACTTGGGGGTGTATCTCTGAGGTAAAATTGCCCCTGAGTTCAATCCTAGCATACACACACACATTAAAAAAAACCCCTCTTCTAAGGAGACAACTTTGAACTGAGGGCTGAATCACAGTCAATTAGGCAAAGAGTGATGATAGGAATGTTTTAGGCAGGAAGAGGAGTATGTTTAAAGGTCTTGAGGCACAGAAGAGCCTGACTCATCTGAGGCCAGTGTAGCCAGGGAAGCAGTGAGGGGAGGTGCTGTGGGGAGGCGGGCTGGAGAGACTGGCGGGGGCAGAGGCAGAACTTGGGAGTCTTGTAGTCCATACTAAGGATTCTATCTTCTATCCTAAACAAAATGGACACCACTTTTGTAGATGACATAGAGCAGGAGAGTGACATAATCTGAGCTGTGTTTTGAAACAATTTCTTTTGCCTTTTGTGCAGAGAATGAACCCTGAAGCCAAGGGCAGAAGTGGTGAGAATGGCTAGGGGTGTTGCAGGAATCCAGGCAAGAATTTCTGGGGCCTTGGACTCAGGTGGTGACTGCAGAGGGAGAGGAGAGGGGACATATATTTTCAGGTGGAATCTAGGGGATGGTCATGGGTATGATGACAGATGGCAGGGAGGGGGCTGTCAAGGAGGACTACCAGCTTTGTGACCTGAGCCACTGGACAGACAGGGGAGGGCCACTGGATTTGAGAATTCACTTGGGGCTTTATCTGTGTGGACACATTATTTTGCAAGGACAGGCAGGAATTTCATCTTCTTGTCTCAGCAGATGGACTGTCCCCAGTCCTTCACCAAGACAAACTCTTCTAAACTTACCTAGAAGTCAAGCAAACATGGGATAGCATGCTCCACTGCCCTCTTGCAAGAGAAGAGAGAGAAGGCAAAAATCCTGAGTGTTGTTAGGGGAGACAGAGTGGAGAGGTTGGGCATAGGAGGGGAAGCCATCTCGCCACTCCAGCCCTTTCTTTGTGTTATGGCTTGGGTCTGGAATGTTCCCCGAAAGCTCGTGTGTTGAAAGCATGTCCCCAGTACAGCAAGATTCAGAGGTGGGCTGGCTGGGGGAGGTGGTTTACAAGGGGTGTGCCCTTGGGTACTATATATGTTCCCAGTCCCATACTCCTGTTCCCTCTCTCTCTCTCTGCTTCTAGCCACCAGGATGAACAGCAGCAGTCCTCTGCCATCCCTTGTTGCCCTGGTTTCTGACTTGGAACTAGCTGACTTTGGACTAAACTTGTGAAACTATGAGCCGAATAAACTTTTCCTCCTAAAAGTTGTGCTTGTCAGGTATTTTGGTCACAGCGATGGAAAAGCTGAGTAAAACACTTTGTGTAACCCCTCATCCCTTTACTCGGACGGTTGCAATAGCTCCTCCTTCATCTGGTGCCTCCAGCTTGGGAATGATTGAAAGAAGAATTGTGGTCAAGAGAGAACAATCAAGTTCAGACTGCTTCTCAGCCCAGGAGGCCACCCTAGAGTCCTAGTTTTTAATTTTTTTTTAAGATTTCTATTCCCTTGGCCTATGTGTAAGAGAGGCATCTAGGGTTCTCTTCTCAATTTCTTAATTTATTTCAACAAACCGTAGTAACAACTGTATAAAATTTTTTTTGGAGGAAAATATATTCATGACTCCATTATCCAAGTACAATGATGTCTTTTATTTAAAAAATTTGCATATAACCTCCTAGTCCTCCATATGTTAATTCAACTCACCAAATGCTCACTGAGCACTTACTACATACCAGTCATTATTCTTGACATCAAGAACACAGACATGAGCAAAATAGACAAAAGTCAACAAGCATGCATATTTCAGATAATTAAGAGTACAATATGCCACTTTGAATTCTGAGGAATTTTAAATGGCATTTACATTTTTCTAAATTACCACTTAATGCCCTCATGGTATGCCCATATTAAGAATAGAATTGATTAAAACATCCACCAATTGGGACCACTGTCTCTGCAAACAGACAGCGGGAATGGTTTTCACCACTGCACAACCAGCCCCCAGCACAGTGCCCAAAGACAGGAGCAAATATTCAGCAAATATTAGCCGAAATGGCTCTTTGTTTCTAGTTTGGGAATAGTGATAACACAGCAACAATCATCTTTGTGCCTTGAGGCTTCTGGCGAATTATTTCTTGAAGACAAATCTTCCCAAACTTTCCCATCAAAGTTCTCCTAACAGCAGTAGAAAAAGAACACTTGAGGGCCAGGCTTACGGGGGGGGGGGGGGGCTGTCAATGGTGGTTATAAAACATACATGCATTTAAGTGTAATTAAAATTATGTGGGTCCAGAAAGATGTTTGTAATCTCTAGTACTGAGTCCTTTCTGCTTACTTTTGTATATCCCTGCCTACTGCTGTATGCACCTGTCCAATTAAGTTACCCAGCAAGCTTAAGATACCTCCCCAGGAGGACGATATATAGGCCAAAGGATATTATTCTTGATATTATTGCATGTTATTTTCCTAACATTTTTATATATTTTGGGGGAGTACTGGGGATTGAACTCAGGACCTTATACATGTAAAGCATGTTCTGTACCACAGAGCCACACTCCCAGCCCCTTATGGCTACTTTTACTTCTGTAAGCATCATTGTGTAATCAGAGCAGTTTTACTGCGCACCCTTTTGGGAGTTGGGTAATACTGTGGCTTGAACTGTGCCTTCCTGAAGCATGCTGGAGTCTTAATCACCAGGACCCGCAAATATGACCTTATCTGGAGGTAGGGTTTTGGGAGATGACCAGGCTAAGGTGAGGTCATCAGATAGGCCCTAATCGAACACAATTTATGTCCTTATAATAAGACATTTGGACTCAGGGACAGGTGGCTAAGAGAGAGTCTACCATGTGTCCATGGAAGCAGAGATTGCAGGAAGTATCTGCAAGCCAAGATGTGCCAAGACTGTCAGCAAAGCCTTAGAGGCTGGGGGATGGAGGCCTGGAATGGATTCTTCCTCACAGTCCTCAGAGGAAACCAACCCTGCCAACACCTTGAGTTTGGACTTTGGACCTCCAGATTCCTAAGACAAATTTCTGCTCTTAAACCATTCATTTTGTGGTACTTTCTATGGTAGTCCTAGTAAACGAATATGGCCACTTTGCATAAAAACTTCTTTTACAACTTAGTGGCCTGCTTTGATTTTTTTTTTTTCTATTTCATAACTTGAGAGAATGAACACTTGCCTGTGCTTCTGTTTGCTGCTTGAACTTCTGCTTGACGGTGTGTTTCCTGAAGTGGGCTCTTTCTCCCACTTGGACTGTGCCTGGGTCAGTCTCTACTCATTAGGAGAGGAAGTGAAGGATCAATTAACAGCCTAATTGAATTGTATTTAATGGAACATCTGTCCAATTAAGTCTGACCAAAGAAAATAGAGTCCTTAATCCTTACATGTCCTGTTGACACCTATGACTCTTCTGAATTTGCTGAAACACGAGCTTTGAGACAATTCCTCAGAGGTAATGATTTATTTGCTTGCACCAGCTAGACAGATCTGGCCAGGATGCTTGTTACATGTCTCTCTTGTCCTAATAGACTGTACTATCCCTAGGGCAGATATACAAGGAGGGATTTACTCACTTTCTTACTCTCAGGTCCAGGAGTGCCTGCACATAGTAGGGCTTTGTACAAGCTTGAGAAATGAGCTTGAGGTAATAAATTGCACCAACTACCTGTCGCCAAGTGGGAATCTGAGATCTCTCCAGAGGTAGAGGAGACCTCGCCCCCAACCTTCCAGATTCTCAACCATGTCACAGAAAAAAGTTTAAGGAGACGTCAGGCTTGAGTGCAATCACAAGGGATTTATTATAAAGGGAAAGCACACACTCTCAGAGCAAGGTGCAGGTGATCTCCAGAGTGAGATGCACCACAAGGGCTTGAGGCCAAGTTGTCATTAGGATACATAATTAGATGGAATATGTCAGGGCTGGACTTCCTTTGGGATTGGGAAATACTAAGCAAGATCATGTTTCCCCCATTTGGGGGCTGGTCTGGTAAGTAGATTTCAGCTTACATCAATGTCTCTGGGTTGGGTGGTCCATCAGGAGATTGAGCCAGAGTGTCATTGTCATGGTCCAATCAAGTGTTAGCCCCCAACCTCGAGAGCTTGATGGTCTGTTTCTACTGAGGTCTTGTTCCTGTTTTGCTATTATTTCCGTCAGCATTGTCATTGATGTCATCCAAAATACCTGGCCACCACAACCTAGAGGAAGGAAGATTTAATTGCTCATGGTTCTGGAGATAGCAGGGGTTCAGTCCATGTCAAGCAGTTTACATCAGCAGAGCTCAGGGCATGGCGGCAGAAAGCAGAGCTAGAGAACAAGTGATGTGCTCCCACATCACAGAGGCCAGAAGCAAGGAAGAGCTAGGGAGAGTATTCAAGGGCATGAGCACGGTCCCCAAGGCCATCTCCTCCAGCCCCATGCCACCTGCCTAGGTTACCACCAATAAATCCATTCCAGTAGATTCATCCACTGATGACATTGCAACCATCATAATTATATCAACTCTGAACAGCAGTACATGAGCTTTTTCAAGGGGACATTCTATATCCAAACTATAACAGCTCTATTCCAGGAAACTTACAGTGGACGGGAAAGTTACAAAGAAATTTATGAGCTGCTTAATACACTCTTACATTCTGGCCTTTTTCTGCCCATTAAGTTCACAAGTTGTTTATGAGTTGTTTGTTCTATATTTTAGCAAGGATATTTTTCCTTTTGAGACTCAGTGTTCTCTTCGTATCCCTAAATTTCTATCTCACATCTACTCCTAAGAATGTGAAATGCCTGAAAATGGATCTTATATTAGTCCAAGTACTAATGCTAGGTGCTGCAATGGGCAAAACTTCAAGTCCTAAGTTTATATCTCACTTAAAAAGTCTCATGTGAATCACATTACCCTCCTCTTTCTTGCAGCTATGGCATCTGCAGAGGATGAGAGAGACAGAGGCCTCCAGGGCAATGGAAAAGCACCTGGCCAAATGAGTGGGTTTGTGCAGGTACAAGTGTGTTCACAATGGAAAACTTTTTAAATGTAGCCTTTAAAAAACAGAGATTTTACAGTAGAGATTTGAAAGCTATCCACCTCTCCCATGGGACCAAGTTTCTTGCTTTCCCCTAGGAGGAGAGAAAAGAAAATAAATGAACTTAACTCCCACCCAGCCAGCTGGAAATCAGAACTGAGCTCAATGCAAAAAACAGTCACACTTGTAATCCCAGTACTTGGGAAGCTGAGACAGGGGGATTGCAGGTTCACGGCCAGCCTCAGATACCCAGTGAGGCCCTCTGAAACTTATTGAGACCCTGTTTCAAAATAAAGAATAAAAAAATAGGACTGGGAATGTAGCCTGGAAGAAGAATGCCCCTGTTTTTGAAAACAAAAACAAAAATAAAAAACAGCAAAAAATATTCATGCATGAGTATAGGGCCCTGGATGGTGCTGTGGTTGCTTCAAGAGGGTGTTTGCCTGTGTGTAGTTATGTTGGAGTGTGAGTGGACTTGTGAGTTTCTGACGAATTCCTTTATCCCACAGGGGCTTAATGTAGGGCTGCTGTGAGTATAGTGTGCAAATGTTTCTGGTTGTAAAGTGGACTTCTAAGGGGAAGGAGTAGGAAGGAAAAGCTTCTTTGCATCACTTCAGAGGCACCCGGGCTCCAGAACAGGCAAGCACAGGGACGGTTCATACCCGAGATGCTGGAAGTCTCCTGGAGGAAGCTGGTACCTAAAGATCCCAGTGAGCTGGGTTGGAGGGTGGAAGGTGGTGAGCCTGGGTGCACTGCCAATTCTAACGCCTCGTTTTTGCAGTAAATGGCAGGCGTCAGTCAGCCAAAGCTCCCTGCTTTCACTTCAGGCCCTTAGTCACTACTAACGATGGCTCTGCCCCACAGGCCTTTCTCAAACCTACTTCACCAGAAAGTTGGTCTGGACCACAGAGCAAGGACAGGATCTTCCAGCACTGGCCCTGCACCAAATTCACTCCTGATTTTTTCGCCACCACCCTTGGACAGGGTATTTGCCATCCCCAAGTTTGAAAAGTGATAATATTGTCCTGTATCACAATTTTATCCCCAGGCTCAGACTCATGAACCTAGAAATGATAAGAATTTCTGCTATTTAAGTGTCTATTGTGTGGCTGGCGCTATATGAGGTGTTATCTCTAAGCCTTTATGAGTCAGGATTATGATCATGTCCATTGCATACATGAGATAAATTGGAGCTGGGCATGGTGGTGCACACCTGGAATTCCAGTACTTTGGAGGCTGAGACAGGAGGATAGCAGGTTGGAGGACAGCCTCAGCAATGTAGCAAGACTCTTCGTAACCTAGCAAGACCCTGTTTCAAAAACTACTACTACTACTAATAATAGCAACAACAATAATAATAACAATAGTAATAACAATTAAGGGTTGGAGTATAGCTCAGAGGTAGAATACCCCTGGGTTCAATCCTCCCCCCAAATTGGAACTTTAGGAGGTCAAATATATAAGTAGCTTAAAGCTATGTATATAGCAAGTGATGCCATTGGTTTTCAAATTTGCAGTACACTAGGTGGATGTACAACTCAGGCACCTATTTTATAGACACAGAGGGGCAACAGGGATGTTGTGGGATCCTCCTAGGTGATCCAGTTTATCAGTGACAAAGTGATAACAAAACTCAGGGCTCATGACTCCCGGTCCAGTTCTCTGTCCTGTGTGACCCAACGTGCACTCACTGGGGATACTCTTACCTTTAGACAAGAGGGGTTCTGTGTTCAGTAGGGAAGCTGGGGGCCCTTGAAAGGCAGGAAGACATTTTCCCAGTAGCCTGTGAACTCCTTTACCTCACCAACAAACAGGAGCCAAATCCTCACTAACAAACAGGTTCCCTGGCTGGAACATTGGGATTGGAAGGGCACCTGTGACACTGTGAAATTTATATTTGCTCTTCAACCCCCTTGCCTAACACACAGCTTCTAAACATGGGAATTTCCAGAATTGTAAGAGTGTCTTTTCTGTGCTAATGAGATAACAGGTGCCCAGGGACCACCAGGTAGGTTCAGGGTGGAGGTTGTCACAGGAGAGGCCAAGACAGGAATAGAGGGCTCAGACTTTCGGCCCCACCCCAACTCCAGCCTCTGGGGAGAGGAGAGGGGCTGAACTAAGCTGACCACCAGTGGCCAGTAATGTAATCACTCATCCTAGTGATGAATCCTCCATAAAGACCCAGAAGAGCCAGGTGTGTTGGCACACACCTGAGACAAGGAGGATCACAGGTTAGAGACCGGCCTTAGCAACTTAGAGAGACCTGTTTTAACATTAAATACATACATAAATAAATAAATAGTGCTGGGGGTGTAGCCCAGAGGTAGAACATCCCTGGGTTCAATCCCCAGTACCAAACCAAACCAAAACAAACAAACAAAAAGACCCAGAAGGGCAGGATTCAGAGAACTTCTGGATAACTGAATATGTGGATGCACTGGGCCCCTTCCGTGTACCTTGCCCTGTGCATCTCTTCCACAACTCATCTGTATCCTTTGTAGTATCCTTTATAACAGATAAACATAAGTTAGGCATTTCCCCGGGTTCTGTGAGCTGCTCTAACAAATTGGATGAACTTGAGGGGAGATTTAATGGGAACCCCAGTTCACAGCCAGCTGGTCAGAAGCAAAATCACAACCTGTGCTTCCTGTTAACGACTGAAGAAAGGGGGCAGTCTCACGGGACAGAGCTCTCAGCCTGTGAGATCTGACACCATCCACCCAGGAGATGGTGTCAGGATTGAATTGAGTCATAGGCCACCCAGGTAGTGTGCAGTGTGGAATTGATCGGTGCCCGGGGAATCCATGTGTCGGAAGTATTGTATTGAGTGGTGAGAACAGAGAGGAAAAACACTCTTTTCTTTTAGCATCTGATGCTAGACCCTGGTGGCCATTCTCTTAAGGTGTGTCAAGTTTAATAAAAAGAGCAAGAGAGGAGAAAAGAAACATGAGGAAATGTAAGCTTTTATGAGATGCTATGTGCTGAATGTGTGTGTTCCCCCAAACTCCTGTGTTGAAATTCTAATCCCAATATAATGATAGTGGGAGATGGGATTTGGGGAGTGATTTGGTCACGAGGGTGGAGCTTTTGTGAAGTCATGGCCATATTTGTTTATTACGAACTTACAAGGATTATATTTGCTCTTCATCCCCATTTCCTGACACATAGCTTCTAAACCTTGGAATTTCCAGAATGGCGTCTTTTCTATGCAAATGAAATAACAGATGCCTGGGGACCAGTAGGTAATCCCCTTTGTGCAAGGGGCAGAATGGCAGAAAATGAAGCCACCCAAGTTGGTGGAGCCCTGAAGGGTCTTCCAGACATGCAGGGGAAGGACCAGGAGCAGTGGAGTGAGAAAAGAGGAGGCAGGAAGTGGCTCTAACTTTGTTATCCAGGGCCCATACAGGCTGCCAAATCAGGGGCTCCTGTCTCTCATCTCACCCTCCCAATCATGGGAGGAGATGATGGCACAGGGGTTGGCCTGCCATAGCAAATAATCATGAGTTGGGGGCTGAAATCACAGACGTCTATTTGCTCACTGTTCTGGAGGCTGAAGTCTAGTAGCAGTGCTTTGGCTTGGTCGGGTTCTGATGAGGGTCCTTGCTATAGTACAACCCTAGTATAGTGAAGTACAACCCTACAGGTTCATGTGTTAAAGGCACTGTTGGGAGAAGGTGGGGCCTTTCAGAAGTAGGGCCCAGTGGGCAGCATTTCAGTCTTCGGTGCCTTTGAAAGGGATGGTGGGACCCCAGCCCCTTCCTCATTCTCTTCCTCAGCCTCTTGCTCTCTGGCCATAAGGTGACCAGCGTTGGTCCACCACATGCTCTCACCATGATGTGCTGACTCACCACGGCCCAAACCAACAGGGCCAAGCAACCATGGATGGAAACCTCCAAACTATGAGGCAGAACAAGCCAAGGGCCTTGCCACTGAGATACCACACCGTCCCTTTAAAAACTTATTTTGAGTCAGGGTCTTGGTAAGTTGTGCAGGCTGGCCTCAAACTTGAGATCCTCCTGCCTCAGCTTCCCTAGTAGCTGAGATTACAGGGGTGTGCCACCACATCTGGCTACTGTTTTTTTTTCAATAGCTTTTCTTTTTGTCTCCCTAAATTTGGGTCAAATTTAACCACTTTAACCATTTTTAAGCATACAGTTCAGTGGCATTAGGCACATTCACATTATTGTGCAAACATCATCAGCATCATCCATCTTCAGAACTTTATCTTCGAAAACTGAAGCTCTGCTCCCTTAGGTCACCAACCCCCCCATCCCCTTCCCTGTCCTCCTCTTCAGTGTGTGTGTGTGTGTGTGTGTGTGGTGTGTGTTACTGGTAATTAAACCCAGGAGCATTCTACCTCTGAGGTACATCCCCAGCCCTATTTTATTTTATTTTTTTTTTTGCGGTACTGGGGATTGAACTCAGGGGCATTCTACCTCCAAGCTACACCCCCAGCCCTATTTTTTATTCTTTATTTTGAAACCAAGTCTCACTAAGTTGCGGAGTGCCTCACTAGGTAGCTGAGGCTGGCCGCAAACCCGGATCCTCCGGTCTCAGTCTCCCGAATGCTGGGATTACAAGCGTGCGCCACCACGCCCGGCTCCTATTTTATTTTTTATTTGGAAACAGTCTAAGTTGTGAAGGCCTCCCTAAATTGCTGAGGCTAGCCTTGAACCTGTGATCCTCCTGTCTCAGCCTCCCAAGTACTGGGATTATAGGCCTATGCCACCATGCCCAGCCTCTGATAATTTTAAAGTTTGTGAACAAGGTGGCTGTTAAGGTAAGACTGAAAGTGTTAGAAATAGAGGTGTGAGCCGGATGTGATGGTGCACACCTGTAATCCCAGTACTTGGGAGGCTGAGACAAGAGGATCGCAGGTTGTAGGCCAGCCTCAGCAACTTAGAGAGACCTTCATAATTTAGTGAAACTCTGTTTCAAATAAAAATAAAAGATGAAGAAGGGCTGGGGATGTAGCTTGCAGGTAGAATGCCCCTAGATTCAATCCCCACCACCCCTCTTCCCCGAAAAAAGAGGAGGAGGAGAAGAAGAGAAAAGAAGGGAGGGAGGGAGGAAGGGAAGAAGGGAAGGAAGGGATATGAAAGCAAGACAGTGAGGCAGGTGGAGAAGGGTGGGGGCTCCCTCCTCCTCTCTTGCTTTCCTCACCAACACAAAGCGTAGCCCTGCAGTGGCCTGCCCCACCCACGCCATCCCATCCAGACCCCGCCAGAGTCCTCCCTTGTAGGAATCTAGCCATGATTCTGCTCTGTGAGGAAGAGCAGGCGGCTTACCTATCATGTTAGATGTGGCGCTGCCTGTGAGAAGGAAGAGAGGCATTCTAAAGTGGGAAATAACAATCGTCTCTTCACAGAGGGACTAGTGCATGCTATGAATACCTTGGGGAGGAGTGGACCAGGCTCCTTTCATCCACCAAAGCCATTGTCCTTTCCACATCTCCAGGTTCAACTCTGCATCCTACCCAGAAGGAAACTGGGAGGACAGCCGTATCTGCTGGGGGTCAGCACCCCTCAATCTTCTGACCCTTTTAGATTCTTGCTGTTGTAGGGCTGGGATCAGCCGATGGATTCTGCAGCCACAGAGGACTCAGAAATCTAGACTAGGGCAGGCAAGAAAAGGCCCATGTGGGGAATCTCTTGGAAAGATTCAATCTGGCTTCTACTGGAAACAGGACCCTGTGTTTGGGGGCTGCTTTGCGGCATGTGGAAGAGTAGCCCAGTTCGTCTGAAAGCTTGGGCTTCCCAAGCCTCACGCTCTCCTAATCAAACAGAAGACAGCCACCAGCCTCTCTGTGGGGCGAAAGCACCATGGGACTGGGAGCCACACCTGTGCCTGTCTGTCCCTCCACTCTAAACCTCAGGACCTGGAACTTTGTGACCAAACTGGGGGAAAGACATTTGCTGGAGACTGAATGAGCAAAATCACATTAGTGCACTGCCCCTCCAGGAGCCCCACAGTGGGTGCACTGGGAGGCCACTGCTCATGGACACACCAGTTGTTCCTCTGAATCTTAAATTTCACAGGCAGAATTGGAGTTTGAGAGGCATGGGCTGCAGCTTACCAGGAGACTGCTTCATCCTCCTTCCTCCTGTGACTCCAGGACAGCTCAGGGGCATGTTGTCAATTCCAATGTGTATGGAGCTGGATGCTAACAGGGAGCCCCTCTTGAACTTTAAAATGTTTTTAATAGATTTGAGGCTATAGCTCAGTGATAGAGTACTTGCCCTATCAATATCCTGGGTTCCATCCCCAGCACTATGAAAATGAAATGAAGTGGAATAGTATTAAAAAGATACCTAAAGGCTGGGCATGGTGGTGCATACCTGTAATCCCAGTACTTGGGAGGCTTGGTCCCAAGTACTTAGTGAGACCCTGTTTCAAAATGAAAATAAAAACTAGGGCTGGGGGTATAGCTTTGTGATAGAAAGCCTCTGAGTTCAAGCTCCAGTACCCCCTAAAAATGCCTAAAGCAATAAAGATTAATCATTAGATATCCTGCCAAATCAAAAGAGAATGGAGGTCTGTGAAGGCACAGGTTGGGAGTTTGTTTACTGCTGTATTTGCAGCACTTAAAACAAGGCCTGGAAACAGGTCCTTGAAAAATAGGCTCTTGAATGAATGAATAAACCAGAAATTCCTGCTGTAAATGCAGGGTCAGTGTTACAGAGAACTCACATTTCATTGTCCTTGAAAACTGTTTAGACACTGTAGCCTCCAGCAAAGCTGCAGATGAGAAAACACAGCATGTGGGTTCTGCAAGAAAGCCCCTCAGAGTGTTCACCATGCAAAACCTGAGCGAAGCCAGGAGTTGAAACAGGTCACACCCTGGCATCTGGTGTGCAGGATTGCTCTCATGACAATTGTTTCCATTGAAATTCTCACTGCTATAATCCCAAACAACCAACCACACAACTTAGAGGAAGGAAGGTTTATTTGCTCACAGTTTTTTGGAGATTTCGGTTCAATCCATGTGAGGCCAGGGTCTGAAGTTCAGGGCATGGTGGTGGGAAGTGGAGAGAGTGTGCAAAGCTCCACTCTCACATCCTGGAGGCTGGAATCAAGAGAGAGAACCAACAAGCAAGGAGATTCAAAGACAGACACAAGCACTGTCCCTAAGGCCACATCCCCAGGGCCCCGCCTTCTCCAGCCACCCCCCACCAGCCTAGGTTACCATCCAGATATATCCATTACAGTGGTTTTATCTACTGATGAGACTACATCCCTCATGACTCAATTACATCAACACCAACTTATGAGTTCTTCAGGGGACATTCTGTACCTAACTATAACAACAATAATAGAGATGGGGTTGGGGAGAGGGAGGTGGGCATGACCTTATCATGTCCAAAGCAAGGTCTTTTTTTCCTGTGTCCTGGCAAGAAAAAAAAAACTCACCAAGATAGATCAAGGTAAGTTTCATGAAGGAATCCTTCACAAAAGGTGTGGGTGTGGGTCAAGAGAAAACTTCAAGGGGCAGGAAGGGTCTGGAGCAGCAACAGGGGGACCTGGTGCCATAGGCAACCTGGAGGAGCAAGGGAGGGTGCGTCTACTGAACCCAGAGGGAGTGGTTACAGGAGGTGTCCACCAGACAGGTGCCATGGTCAAGTAGGCTTCCTGCGGCCCGGCAGGGAGGGAGCCTCCCCCTAAAATAGCAAGGAAGCTTCTGATGTGTCACCTGAATCAAGAAGTCTTGCAGCCATTTGTAGAGTCATGCATTCAGTTTGTAGTCACCAAAGCTTTCTAGGGACTGTTCCTTAGGGTAAGGCAAAAACATGCATGATCCTGGTCCTCTTGCTCATGGCCTGTGGGTAGACATATGATTTTAAGTCTAAAAGGGGACTCTAATGTTGATGACTTAGCATGTCTGACACTGCAAATCCTGGATCGCTTTGTGACTGATACATGCAAAATTTTGATGTCAGAAGACATCAAAGAAGACTTTTCTGGCCACTGGGTGAATAAATCACACCATAGATCACTCATAATTTAAACAGAGAACGGAGGAACACTCAGTAAAAAAACCTCCCTGGCGAACTTAAGCCACCTCTCCTTCTCTGCTGCTTTAGAAGCAGATCCAACATTACAACACCTTGTTTGTGACCTCAAGAGAGAAGCCCGAGTCGCTTTTCTAATGCATATATTGATTATTTGCTGTCTTTTTTTGTCTGCTGGGCATATGGGCCCCTTTAAAAGTCCCTGTAATTTCTTCCCGAATGGGTCTGGGTTGGGAAGGAGAGCCTGTTTCCCACCATGGTAACTAAAGGGCCAAATACTTACTTTCTGTACCAGAGACTCATAGCTAACTACTAAACCCATTTTTCAGCCTCTCTTGAAGCTAGGCTACATGACTGAATTATAGCCAATGGCATGGAGCCACTTACAGAGCTGGTCAATAAGACCTCCTGTGATGACCCCTCTCTCTTTCACTTTATTTCCAGTCTTTGGATGTCGGTGCCCTGGGTGGGCAGCCTTTCAAGTCTTCATCTTGAGGGTGATGGAGTCTTTTTCAGCATAGGTCTTTATAAGATATCCTGGATTAGAGGCCCCCAACACACCTTTATTGGACATTCTGTGAGGTTCTCAGCCAGGATCAATTGCTATAGCTTGCAACTAAGAATTCAGACTTAGCCACTATCAATAAAAATGATCAGCCTATAAAGCATTTATTTTATGGGTAAATTGAATAGTTAGCCCAGAATATGGTCATTGCTGTAGCTGGACATAATTCACATGGCACTTGTGGGAGTTGTTAACAGGGCACCATTGGCTGTTAGCTGTGACTTGTGGCCTGGAATTAATTCTGACTTTGAAATGCCTGTCTACAAGGATAACAGGTCATATATCAAACACTTCAAACTGCTTTCCTGGAGAGGGAAAATGAAGGAGAGATCAGGAAAGAAAAATAAAAAGAAAATAGCAAATACTCATGCAGTTTCTACTATGCAGCTCTGAGCATTCAATATGCAGTAGCTAATTTTACCCCCACAACAGGCTCATGAGGGTAGCATCATTGTTAAGCCTAGCAACAGAGAGATCAGGAATGCAATGCCCCATGCTAACAGAGTGGTAGATCCAGGGTTTGAACCTGAAGCTCTTGGCACCACTGCTGATGACAAGAACTGAGAAATCAAATTCAATTTTCTCTGCCTTTGAAGTATAGTCAAAGCAACTAAAAGCAAAAAAAAAAAAAAAAAAAAAAAAAAAAAAAAAAAAAAAAAAAAAAAAAAAAAAAAAAAAAAAAAAAAAAAAAAAAAAAAAAAAAAAAAAAAAAAAGCAAAAAGCTAGTAATATTTGGCAGGGTACTTGGAATAATTTGCTGGAGGCACTTAACTTTCCCTCAAATATCACCAAGAATTTTTATTTCATAGGTCATTCCTGGCAAAGAAAGTGAACTGTGGAAGAGTCTTCACAATGCCCTGAAATGCTCCTGGCTTCCTCCCAAATCTGAGGACATCATTGAGCTCTGCCTCTGTTATTTGCAAAATCCGTGTTGTGAGAGCCAAGATGCTCTGCAAATCTTTCATTTACTGGCTGTAGATGGGAAGTCTGCCACAAGGGTAGTTGTGTGGCTATCACTTCTCATAGAGAAGGCTGAAGGGAAGGAGGTGGGCATTGGGAAGGAGGGGACTTGGTTGGATTTTGGGGAGAAAGAACAGAATTGTTGCCATACTGTAGGAGACTGAAGAGTGCTAACAGGGGGTGACAGGGGGAAGACACTTGGATGAAGCTTATCTTGGAAAAGGAAAAGCTTTGGAGGAGAAAGAGGCATATGGGCTTGTTTGTAAGCATCTACAGATGTATATGGGGACCTAGGCCCTGGACTGGTATCTGTCTCCCCACCCCTCATTGTCACCAGGGAATTTCCTTTGGGACCATCTGGAGTGGACTTGGTAGCAGAGCACAGGGACCCTCACTCTTTGCTTGTGTTCAGGCGCCTGTGGGCTGAGGCCCTGTGAGTTGGAAGATCTAGGAGCTGGGGGGGAAGCAGTGTTGTCTCTGCTGGGGCTCAGGATCCATGAGACAGTGTTAGACCCAACACACCTGCAAAGCTTGGCAGGTGAGGAGGATGTGCTGTTGCCCCCCACCCACCACCTCCCTCCACTGTGTGCCCTCTCCAGAAAAGCAGGCTGAACCCTGTTCAGCATTTCCAGGGCACACAACTCTCCAGGCCAGAATCCAGAATTGCGTGTTTCTGAACCGTACTGTTACCCTGCCCCATCTGTATCTGCTAGGGGACCTGGTACTGGGGACTCAGAGTTTCAGAGAAGTGAATCTCTATGAGCCAGGGATCTGGAGTCAGGCTATGAAGAAGAGCTTCCTAGATTCTCCACTTCTGGTCACATCATCCTGTCTTCAGCTCTCTCTGCCTCAGTTTCCTTCCAGTATGATGATAATTGCTACTTTATAAGGCGGCCGTAAGCATCAGAGGGATTAATGTATGTGTGAGTCAGCCTTGTGTTACTGTGACCAAAATACCTCAAAAGAACAACCTAGAGCAGGAAAGGTTTATTTTGGCTCATGTGTTCAGAGGTTCAGTCCATGGTGAGTCAGCTCCAAAGCAGAAACATCATGATGGAAGGGCATGGTGGAGGAAGGCTGCTCAGCTCATGTAAGCCAGAAATAGAGAGACAGAGGAGAGAGACAGAGGAGAGAGGGAGAGGGAGAGGGAGAGGGAGAGGGAGAGAGAGAG
>PVLC010019316.1:0-28744 GCA_004027655.1 Graphiurus murinus | reverse complement strand
TTTTCTTTCTAACATACTACTCAAGAAATTCCAAATTCTTAGAATTCTGTATTTCCTTCCCAAATTTTAAGTTCTATAAACTCTCTGAACATGTTTGACCTGATATTTATGCTCATGTTTTACAATTTAATTTTTCAACTCCTGGCTATAGTTCATTGTGTTAGAACTATATAAATTATATTCTATGGTAATCATTTAAAAGAATCACACAGGTGATTTTATTTTTTTTATCTTCCATCTGCTATTGAGTACTTGGTGAAGTAGCAGGACTCCAGTAGGCCTGTCACAGTCCTCTGGGTTTCCATTTGTTCGGATGTCACCCAAATTTCTTGGCCTCCTCATTCACCATATGGAATTCACACCACTTTCTTCTGATGTTACTGGAACGTGTAATTGAGATACTTGCCCTGCTGCCAATATTTTAGTGTGAACTCATTCTGAAGTCGGGCAGGAGCAGGTCTTTTCTGTCTGGTGCTTCATAAACTACCCAAATCAAAAATGAACCAACTAATTAGGGCCATAATTTATGTATGGCCAACGAAAGAGTTCTTAATGGCTCATAACATATTTTTCAGCTCTAAGAACATTTCAGTGAAAACCAGATGGCCCACAGTACTTCCCTTTTGTTGCCTCAACCTACTTGATTTTTGCAAGGTTAGCTCCTTGTGGTCCTATAATTTTTTTAAGGATTACAATTATCTTTTCTTATTATTTTTCAACATGAACCACAAAGTAGGAGCAAATAGTCAGATAATATGACTCCTCTTGCTAATATGTCACTGCAGAGACTTGTTGAAAGAAAATAAGAAAATCCCCTTTCCAATTATTTGCTTTGGATTTGATAATATAGGTGGAAAAAATCAATAACATGACAAAAATACAGCCATAGAATGTGAATATACATCTTATAGAAGAAGAAATCAAAATCACTTATAAGTGTAAAAAAGTAACTAGTCAATTCAATAGTCCAAAGAGTCAATAGTCAATTCAAAAATATTTCATTCATGAAAGTAAGACTGTGTACTGTATACTATTTTGCAATATATTTTTCTAGGTTACTGAATAGTCCAGCACAGAAAATGGTACACTTATTCTCTGCCAATTAATTATATAATATTTATTGACATCTTTTTGTTCACATTTATTAAAATGAAATATTTAATGCAGGAAACACCCAGCATTTTTTGCTAATATCTATCACTTATTTAATATTTCCTATGTGAGACACTACACTTTGTGTTTATATTTACATGGCATTGTGTGATTCTTATAACTTTATTGCTTTATATATAAGGAAATTAAAGGTCAATGATCCTGAGATATCCCAGAAATTATATTTTTTAAAATGGGGGACTTTATATATTTAAATGCAATCTCTTGTCCTCCAGCGTTCCTATTCTTTCTAACATAGTGAGCTCCCACTCTAATTTTAGGGATGGGATTGCATTTTTGTTGAGTGCATTTTATTGAGTCTATGTTGTGATATTGCTCTAAATTCATCCAGTTTGCTGAGTTAAGTCATTCATGTAGAAAAATAAAGGGGGTGATTAAGGCAGTGGAAAGTAATAGTCAAAGGCAGAGAAAGAAGAAATTCTGAGAAGGAGAAATTCAGTCCTCAGCCACTATATGCTGGGCTGGTCTGATATTAATGGCTGGACCATTGTGCTCTTCTTTTGGACATAGGTGATTTCACAGAAATCACCCAGTATCAGATTAGACCACAATGAAACAAGACTAAACTATGATATTCTAAACATGTTGGACACAGGGCAAAAACAAGGACACTATCCAAACCACAATAAGGAATCTCTCTCTCTCGCTTTCGCTCTCTCTTTCTCTCTCTCCTGGTAAGATTGACAGCTATGACTTTGACTACAGCCCACTCCCTTATTTTTTTTAGATAAAAGTTATTAAGATACCCAATCATAGAATTTCCCCTATTTTTGGCAAAGCAAAACTACTGTCTTAATCACTTCCCCCAAATTACCTAATAAAAACACAAGTACTGTGCCAAGTCCCTTCTAAACCTTTCTTTCTGAGACACCTCATCATTACCTGGGGTATGCTATCTCCCTTATGGCAATGAGCCAATAAATCCAGCTTTCTTTGACTATAGATGTGTTATTTGTCCTTCGTGGGGGGGCATCAGAAATCTCTTTTCCAATGAAGCTGTTGGATTAGATTAAGTATTGCTTTGGTATAACTGTTGTCTTTTCCTCTTCAGGAAAGGCTTTAGGTTTGATCAGTAGTTGGAAAATCTTTTCTGTAAAGGGCCACTTAGTTGTTATTTTCATCTTTGCAATCCATAGGATCTCTGTTACAATGATTCATCTCTGCCACTGTAACACAGGAGCAGTATACAATATGTAAACAAATGAGCAAGTCTGAATTGGGCCTGCTAAGTGGGTGTTTTGGGATCCCTGGTTTAGACCAGCATGGTGGGGCTAGAATCAATTAGAATCAAATGAACTCATTTTTCTTCAACAGGTTCTCCTTCAGTTTCCTTTATTTTCTTAACCAGAACATGATTACTCCACAGAAACTTCTTTCCCCTTATAAAAAAAAAAATGTCCTTTTGTTCAGGTAGAACTCTGAATTGCATGAAGTTTGCAGAATTACCTTAACACATTTGAATAGCTCCCAGGAAAATGGACCAGTGCAATCATTTAAGTGAAATTACATTTCCTAAGCCTCTCTTCTTTTAGGTACAGAGGGTAGGAAGATAATCATTTCCTTTTAGGAGCTGAGAGTATAACTAGAACGTCAACAACACAGACAATTAATGATGAAGGACAAATTAGTTATAAATTTGAACCAGGTGCTAAGAGAGTCTCAAGGAAGGAATAAATAATTCTGCTAGATGAAGAATGAAGGAGGCATTTAGGAATTTGCAGGTTTTGGAAGTAGAGAGATCTGGGTTCTCACCAAACCTTGACTCAGCTAATTGGTTTACTGTGAGATTGGCCAACTTCTTTAATCTCAATTTTCTTTTTGTTTAATGGAACTAATATCCATTTTAAAAGACTTCTATGAGACTTGCAGATATTTCACATAAGGTCATAGGTCATAATACCAAAATACTCCACAAGGAGCTAACATAAGCATTACAACTATTCACCAATATTCCATCGTCTTGGACTTTAGATACATAACATCATTCTGCCTTGTGGTTGTAAAGTTGAACCTAGAGAGTCATGGGGATTTCTGTACCCAGAGAGTGTTGTTGGAGTGACACATACTGCTTGTCAAAGGGAGTATTTAGTAGTTTGCACTCTTTCCTTCTAGTACTGATAATGAGAGCTGTGATTTTGTGCTTGTGAAACAATGAACTATTGTTGTGAAGAGTCCCAGACACTATTTACTATAGCAAATTTCAGTCTATTGTGAATAATATAATCGTAGATACCTAAAAGTGGTACTTAATGCTATGGGGAGGAAGGACTAGGAGGTAATTCCAAAGGGAGGATGAGAACTTGGACACACCAAAATCGACTCTAAGCAAAGGGAGAGAATTACAGAAATATCTGTTTCTTAACTATTTACTAGAAAAATCAGGAACAAATGTGAGGAAGTAATACATTTCATGTTGTATATTTGCAGTGATTTGAATCTAAAATATGGTCTGTATGCTTGATTAGTTGACAAACTAACACCTAAAGGTCATAGAGAATATTTAAAACAGCATGCTCTAATAAAATATAACACAAGTCACATAAATGTGGACCACATACAAATTTTAAATTTCCTGGTAGCCACAAATTAAAGAGTAAGAAGACATAGGAGAAGTTAATTTTAATGATATGTTTTGTTTAAATTCATTAAGCTATTATGATTTTCACTTATGATTGACATAAAACATGAGTAATGTATTTCAAATTATTTTTTTCATAAGAAGTATGAAATTTGGTACATATATAGCTAGCATATATCAATTTGATTTTGTGATGTGTCAAGGACTCAGTAGCCACTCATCCCTAGAGGTTATTCATTGGAACACCCAAATTTAGAGACTGGGTAAGTAGGGGGTCTATGAGAACAGATGAGATATGGAAATAACCTGAGCATTCAAATTAATTTGTATAGTATAATTGAGGAGGAAAGTTATTTTTTCTCATGTTTAGTTTCTTCACCTATAAAATGGGGATGTTATCTTATGTAGGTGTTTTAAGGATCACACAAAAATGTGTAGATAAAATAGATTAGTAAGGTGCTTCAATAAGTGAATAGATTCTTTGATAAATGTATGCTCATTTACTGTCTAATTCTGTATGGTCACTGTTGAGGGGGAAAGTGAAATGAGTGCTCTGATTTAAGTGGGCTCTGTATTACAGGATAAAGTCAACTGGGTAGGGAGGACATTGGAGAATTTAATGAGCTAAAAAAGATAAAAAAATGTGGTTTGTAGAATGGATTAATAATCTCTGATTTCAAGAATCAACTACATTTCCTGGCCTTACAATCTTCAGCAGGTCTCTTTTACTTTATGAATTTGCTTCCTAATCTGTAAAATTCGAAATAGCAAACAGCAATTTTACAGGATTGTCCTAAGGACTAAATAAGAGAATGTGAGAGAAAGACTTTGATAAACTATGAATGAAGAGTTATAGAAATCCTAGATATTACTAAAAGCTTTAATACAGGGATTTAAATTTTGTTGGTTTCATTGCTTATCCCTAATAGCAAACAAAATGAACGTATTAAAGTTCCCTGAGTTTGGGATGATCTTCTATCCTATGACTTGCCACTTTAACTTGTACCAAGGACTACTTTCCCTACACAAGAAAAAGTTGTTTGGGGCAAGAAATTTTTAAAAAATCATAATAACATTTGGATCCAGCTTATAAGGTTTTTTTTTTTGTGTGTGTGTGTGTGCTTTGTAGAGGGCACTGATTCAGTGTATTTTTGTTCTCTTTAAAAGAAGCAAGCTGCATACTTCCCACTTGAAGACAGAATTACAGGACTGAAACGCACTCCACAGAGGCTCCCTTCTTTTCCTCCTTCATTTCAGGGCCTCTGTCTCTCTTTGCTCTCAAAACCAGTGTCATGCCAAAAAATCCTTCAGAGAGATGTTACTGAAAAACCAAATTGTCCTCCAATTTCAATTCTCAGCTTCCCTTTTATCCAAGTGTAGGAAGTAAGGTCGGTACCTGTGATGACAACCCAAGACCTCTGGGAGGGAAAAAAATCATATTTTCATGCTAGGTAACTCTTCATCGTTCATCCAGAAAGTGAGCCTTTCCCTTGCTTCTCGAATTACACAATTAGGACAGCAGTGATTATTCAACCAAATGAAATACAGACTTGTCAAACTCTCCCTCCCTCCCTGTCCTTCAAAGAGGATTGTTGTGGTTTCTGAGAAATGTGTCAGTAGCAGATGCTTGTCAGAATCGGGGTGGAGCTGGCTCCTCTGAAGAGTCCTTGGGAGCCCTCTCTTACCGGCAGCACCTCCACTTATTCTGCAACTTCACTGGGTTTAGAGCTGAGCTGAGTGCCTGAATCAGAGGGAGAGGTGTACTATTAAATCTCTAACAAGGAGGGCAGGGCTAGCTCTTTTATGTTATTAAGTTGGCTTAATGCAAGAAATGTTAAATGGAACTTAACCTATTTTCTCTGAATGGTAACAGGCATTCCAAACTTGGGATCAAGATGCGCTAAGAGTGTAAAAGGAGTCACAAAACAGTGGCCAGACATCCCCTTACCCCAGATTTTATTAAAAGCCAGCTGAGCCAGGCATGGTGGCTTACACCTGTAATCCCAGTGGCTAGGAGGCCGAGGCAGGAGGATCACAGGCTTAAGGCCAGCTTCAGCAACTTAGTGAGGCTCTAAGCTACTTAGTGAGACCCTAATTCCAAATAAAATAGGGCTGGGAGTACAGCTTAGAGGTAGAAAACCCCTAGGTTCAATTCCTACTATCAAAGATAAGTAAATTAAAAGAAAAGCCAGGTGAATTTACTATTTTCCCCGTTCTGTCCTCTGATCATATAAAACAGAGGCTGACCAGGAATTAGAAGTAAGTGTGTATGTGTGTGTGTGTGTGTGTGTGTGTGTGTGTGTGTGTGTGTGTGTGTAGGGATATTGTGAGTGAGTGCATGGGTTCTCTTCCCTTTAAAATCAAGTGATAAGAGAAACTTAAGAGTCATTTATATAAATTGGAGAGCACCTCTAGGAAGGAGAAATTGGCAAAATATCTTTGGAAACCAGAATAACATTATCTCACCTCTTCCTGGATGTGTGTTTTTGGAGAAGTTAATTATGTTATCTGAGCCTCAGTTTCTCAGCTCTAAAATGTTAATCAAAATACCTGCCTAGCTGGGCTTGGTGGCGTATGTCTGCAATCTCAGTACTTTGGAGGCTGAGACAGGAGAACCATAGGTTTGAGTCCAGCCTCAGCAACTTAGTGAGACCCTGTTTCAAAAAAAAAAAAAAGTAAAATAGGGGTAGGGGTGTAGCTCAGAGGTAGAAGGCTTCTAGATTCAATCCACAGTATAAAACAAAAACAAAAACAAAATAAAATTTAAAAAACCTCTATCCCAAGAACTGTTTTAAAGACAAATACAATAAAACAAAAACAAAACAGAAAAACATGATTGTTAGTACATATATGAATGTAATAAACATAAATCACTTTCTCTTTTGCAAGGACCTAGCTCTGGTATATATCAAAAGAGGTAACTTAAATTGTACGTCTAATACTATATCTTCAGTAATTTCTCTGTTTATAGATTTCCTTGTAGAGGACACTTAGCTATGGAATGAGTCCACATGTACCGATCTTCCTCTTTAAACAAATCAGGAATGTACAGATGGAATTCCAGCCTTAGTTCTGCCTAGAGAGTTAGATGAAATGGGTTTTTGTGATACCCAGGCTATCATTTTGTGTGTTGTGTTTTCTTTGTGCTTACTCATACATCTTTCAGTTCCATTAAAACAAACAAAAATGTGACCACATGATCTTCCAGCTCCCTTCCTTACCCAGCAAGATAAACAGAGAAGAGGAAGCACATGCCCACACCCACCTACCCATCATCCCTGAGGACTTTGGAAGCCATGCATTCTCCATGTAAGAAGGGGCTGCTAATCACCACGCACTTCCCCATCAGCAGCATGCTCTTGACCCTGCCCCCTCTTAGAGTGAAGAAAGATCCCTGAAGTAACTCAGGGCTGTCACTTCAGTCTCGTCACAGAACTAACTCTGAGTCTGGTATCCACATCCTTAAGTGCTCAGCGTTGTGGGCATTAAAAGCTTCAAGCCTGTGAACTCTGGGATCCTCTTGTCCTTTTCAGTCTTGGACTTGCGCTTCCTCTAATCATTCAGCTGGCTAATGATCCCCTTCCAGCAGGTGTAAATGAGTTTTCACACTCCAACCTGGCTTTTGTCAAGCCTTTAATGTAAGGAGCTAATGAGCGCCAGTGCTCTGCGTTTTTCTCTTGTGGAAGGAGGGGATGTCTAACTAGTGATATAATGACATGTGCGGCTGATGCTATTCTGTTCGGTGCTGCTGAAGAGCGCTGAGAATTTAAGAAAGATGAATCCCTCAAACAAAGGCGGACTAAAAACATATTAAGCAGAGCTGTGCTGACAGCCTAATTCCATTACTTCTACACGATCTCCAATCCACTCAAGCATAGCGAAGATACCTCAGA
This sequence comes from Graphiurus murinus, assembly GCA_004027655.1. NCBI lineage: Eukaryota > Metazoa > Chordata > Mammalia > Rodentia > Gliridae > Graphiurus > Graphiurus murinus. Next base: position 21,100 of record PVLC010019316.1, on the reverse strand, counting down.
GGCAACAGGGAAGGAGGCAGTATCCCCATTAAAAATGCGGGCTGAGCCCAGAGGCTGGCCCTGCATGGTAAATGGGTCTGGCTGGTGAGGAGAAGCCAAGGAGGCGAAAATTGATCAGACCAAACATTGAGACTTCAGCATTTCAGAGCACGGAAAAGCTCTCAGATCTGACATCCTGCCAAATAGGACTGCAAATGAATAATCTTCCTGGGGACTCTTGATGTTCCTGCTATTCACCTCTCCCCAAACAATGGGTTTTTATTTTGATGATAAACTCCCAGAGCTTTGGAAAGTGCTAAGCCCAACAAAACAGTTTTATTCTTTCTGCAGTTGGCCTGTGATAGCTGTGTTTCAAATGTGATGACATGTATTTTAAACAATACAGGTAATACAGTTGGAAAGACACGGGAAAGGAAGGTCGGTTACAATTTTCTGTGATTGCTATAAATAACTCATAGCAGAAATTGTTCCCATTATTCAGACATCTGTGTCAGGGATTGGAGGCCTTTGCATTTCTTTTTTCTTGTTAGGAAGTGAAGTGTTCCATCTGACTTACAGTTTCGTGTGTGTGTGTGTGTGTGTGTGTGTGTGTGTGTTTAATATCTCAAATATTGGTTTTCTGTATACTCTAGTCAAGAAAGATGTGTAGACCCTGCACTGACTGGCAGAAAAGAGTAACTGAATTTAATAAATGAATAAATGAAGGAATGAATGATGAAGAAATGAACATTATAATATTATACAGTTTATTGTTTCATCTTATTTTGTTTATTTATTTTGGTGGTGCTAGGGATTGAACCCAGGGGTATTCTACTACTGAGCTACAACCCAGCTCTATTTTACTTTTTATTTTGAAACAGGATTTCACTAACATACAGAGCACTGGTTTTGAACCTAAGATCCTCCTGTCTTAGTCTCTCAAGTACTGGGATCACCGGTGTGTGCCACTGCACCTACCCAGCTTTATTGTTTTATTTTAATAAAAAAGATAGATGTTTTCATTCATTTCATTTGGGAGTCCTTGGATATAAGATCAAACGATTTTATTTGAGTATGTTATACCCAACAGACATTCTTCTCTTCTCTCTCTCTCTCTTTTTTTTTTTTTTTTGCATAAAGCATACCAATAACACATCTTTCACAATGTACAAGTTTGGTATCTTTGAAGGTGAATGAGAATTTAAAAACACATATAAAGCAATTTGAGTGCAGTATTCTCCTAGATTTTTATGATTTCCCCCCCAAAATGTTTGATAACATCCTATACTAATTTCAAAACAGTTTTTAGCCTGTTTTCTATTGCTGCTATGACAAATGACCACAAAATTAATGGCTTAAGTGAACACAAATTTGTGTCACAGTTCTAGAGGCCAGAAGTCTGCAAGGGGTCTCGCTGGGCTAAAATCAAAGTGTCAGCAGGGCTGCATTTCCTTCTGGAGACTGCAGGGGAGAATTCATGTATCTTGATTTGTCTAGCTTCCAGAGGCTGCCTGCATCCATTGGTTTGTGGTCCCATTCATCATCAAAGCCAATGAAGTCCAGTTGAGCTGTTTTCACATTTCATCCCCAAACTTCCCCCCTCTTTTGTTTTAAAAGGTCCTTGTTATGATGTTGGGCTTATCTTATTTGACATCTTGTGAAGTGAGAAAAATAATTCCCTAGGGTGTTCTATTTCTTGCAGCCAAATATATTACTAACTGGTCTAATAGAGGCAGAAGTACATGGGCACAGTAGAGTGTTACCTAGAAGCCATGAGTGTTCAATGCATCATGAGCATCTGTTAGTAGGCCTTACAGGAAGAATGGGATGCAGGACTTAGTCAGGTGAACATGGACTGTGCTCTTCATCTCTCTGACCGCCTCACGCTGCCATACCCTGAGATTCTCGGTCTCCAGCTTCACATGAACTGAACCTGAAACCATAAGAAAATAAATCTTCTTTCCTTTAAGTTATGTGGTCAATCTTTAGATTATAGCTGCAAGAATGCTGACAGATATACCTTCCTCCTTTAAAAGCAAGGAAGAACGATATGTCAGGGCTTATTCTGAAGTCAATCTGCTCGATCTGAGCTCGGCTTGGACTACTCACAAGTATCGTGGCCATGGGGATATTATTTGACCTTACTTTCTGCCCCTGGATAATGGGAATTAAAATGATCCACTCCATGGAGTTATAAGGAGGTTATAAAAGCTGATCCATGTGTATATGTATACATGAAAAACAGTGACTGTCATGCAAAGTCAAAAGCTTGAGGAAACTAATGTTAAATTTCCTCAATTCCATTCCAGTGACCTCGTCCATTTGGAAATTTCACATACCATCTGATCCAGGCATGATCGCCCTCTTTTCTCAACCTCAATAATTTGTCTCTATTCTGACAGTTACATTGTCTTTAAAGGTTATTGATCTGTATTTATGATCACCTCCCTTAGTAATATAGACTATTTGGCAAGAGCAGAGACTTTGGACCCAGACTACTGAGTCCAATCCTTTTCTGTCACTTAAGCTATATAATGCAAGAAATATGAATTTTTCTGTAACTTCATTTTGTGTGTGTGTGTGGTGCTGGGGAGGGAACCCAGGGACATTCTACCCCCAGCCCTATATTTTATTCCTTATTTTGAAATAAGGACTCACTAAGTTGCGGACAGCCTCACTAAGTAGCTGAGGCTGATCACGAACCCGGATCCTCCGGTTTCAGCCTCCCAAGTACTGGGGTTACAAGTGTGCACCACTATATCTGGCTTATACCTTCATTTTTTAATTTGTAAAACAAAGACAATAAGAGTACTTATTCATGAGGCTGTTGAGATACTTAAATGTGTTAAGAGATGTACAGTGCACAGAGTAGTGTCTGGCACATTACATACATTTGATAAATGTTAGCATTATTAATAATACTAATCATGCCATAACTTCTACCTGGCATGTGTTTGTACTCCCAACCATTTTTATTGGTTTTTCAATACATATTTGAATGTGAACGCATGGATGAATGAATGAATGACCTGGCTGCATCAATTGAGATCTACTTGCTTCAGTACCTGGGAAATAGCTTTGAACTCAGGTGTTTGTACCTAACAGTTCTCCTTACATCATGTGATACTAAAGATGCAGAACTGTAAGAAAGGATGAAATCACCACTAAAATTAAGAAGGAGCTATGTATTTAGGATTAGTATGCTCTTTTTAATGCTAATAAAATTGCATTTAATTCAAATTCACAGGACTTATAGAGGAAGAGGGGCGAGCAGTTTTTCCTGATGGTTTGTGATAAATCTTCAGCAGCTACAATGTCTTTCCTAAGCATAAAAATTATCAGGAAAGTTAAAGGGGTTGCCTCTAGACTTTTTTTTTATTAGGGATCAAGGTGCTTTGTCACAGCATAATATTTTTCTGAGGATTGCTTTCACTAGCATGGGATAGAATAATTGCCTAAGTCTAATGTAACCCTTTTGATTGGCAGGCTTAAAGAGCCCCTCAGCATGATAGATTAATTCTTACAGACTTTTTCAATTATTTATCATCAGTTAATTGCCTGTGCTCTGATCATATTGAGGATGTCATGTTCTTTCAACCTTTTTCTCTCCCTAATGACCTTCTCCTTGTCTTTCAGCCCTTGGCTCAGTGGGCATCTCCTCTGTCATTCTCTCCTCCTCCTTCCCTCTGTAGTCCAGGTACTCTCGCTCCTCTACACAGTGTGCTAATTTAGTCATGTGTCATCTCCCTGTAAGGTCCTGAATTTTGCTCGCCTCCATCCTAGGACCTCTTTCACACAGTCCCAGGTGGTCCCTAAGGGAGAATTCAGGAAACTCACTCTGAATTTCAGCATTGTCTCAAATTCACATAGCAAGTAAATATAGTAATAGTACTGTAATTTAGTGAAAATTTTCAGAAGCGGGCTTAGAGCAGTTTGTTATTTGCCCAGTGTTAGTTGGTGTGGGTTGAGTGGCAGAGCTGGGAGGGGAACCAGGACGTGGGGCTCAGCCAGGCTCCTTTAAGTGCCACAGTGTGGCTCTCTTATTCTTACATTCTGTTGTTTTCTAGACTGCTTCATTCTTTAAAGCTCCTGGTTTATCATGAGATATAGCAAAGATGCTAACTATGTACATGTGGAACGACTGAGTGGCTAATGTCTCCACACCACCAATAAGTTCTTATTGATACCTCATTTAATACTATATATCTCAGAGGAACTATGAAATGTGTGGTCTATTTGGAAATAATATCACCATGTGGACATTAGATGGAATAAAATACGGCATTTAAAATGATACTAACAGCAGCCCTTTTGTAACATGGGGAAAATATTATGTCATCTGTTTCCAGCCAGAGAAGGAAGACACACACACACACACACACACACACACACACACACATACATACACACACCCCTGCATGAGAGTCTAGGATTTAAAATTGTATGTATAATAGGATTTGAACTAACAAATTAGACTGCTACATTAGAAGTTATTAACTCTGGGGGTAAGGATTATTATGATTAAGTCTTCCTTCTCTATCGGTGTACATACACACACACATATATGTATAATTTTATAAGCAGTAGAAAAACTTCATTTTAATGAGGTATGCAGGAAGCAAATAGTCTATGTGAGATTCTAATGATGTCTTTGAAAATGTAATGGGTAGCAGTCTCTTATCAACGCCTAATTGCAGAGGAAAAGACTGATTAATTTTATTGATCTCTAGCTAAGTCAGAAAGTTTTAAAATCCTTGAAGGCTTTTATAACAGTATAGCAACTGCAGTTTTTGGGACATTGAAAATTAGGTCACATGGAGATGCATGTTTCTCAGATATGGTTTCTGACTACGGGTGATTAAAGTCTTCATTTGCACTCTCATTTAGCAACTGATTTCTCCAACCAGTGTTTCAGAGTTGCTCACCCTTTTGCAGAAGAAAGATTACAGTTATTGCTGAAAGAGGAATAAAGAAATCTAGAAGCGTTTTGTGGAAGTTGCTTGTATTTATGTAAGTTTTAAGCCTGTGCATTGGCATATTTACATAAAAGCACTATGCCCATTTAGCAGATAGGACATATACTTGTCTTTGAGGGGAATTTAAATAACATCAAAATCGTTTTGCTATCTTGTTGAACTTCTTTATACATGTTTCTGTAACCAAATTTTTTCCTTTTCTGCCCCAAAAGATGAGGGTTTTCCTCTTATTGGGTTCTTATCTGCAAAATTAAAGATCAAAGGTCTATAGAAGAGTAGGTATAGGAATATGAAGATTTATTTTAAGCCACAGAAAGATAGCAGACAAAAACATCTTTCCCTACATAGGAGAGAGGAGTCCCTGAAAGATAGTAACCATTGAAGTTCTTCTGAGATGAGTTTTAGCTCTTCTTATGGTTCCCCATCTGCTCTTTTGTGATTTGTTAGAATTGGATCTTGGGGAACCAATGTCTCTTGCCCAGTTTGAATCCTTAATTTGATTCTCTATTCTAAAGGTCAGTGGGCTGTTCTAGTCTTTCTTTTGGTGCCACCTTTCTTTCTTTTTTTTTTTTACTTAAATAATAATAAACATTTATTTTCTCACAGTGTCTGTGGGTCAGGAATTTAGAAGCAGCTGGTGCCACCTTTCTTATACCTCATCATGCTCCCTTTTTCCTTTGATCACTCTTGGAGCTGAAGTTTTGTATTAACTTTTACTCTTCTGCCTGTGTCTGTTAGCTTCCCTATTTCCTTATATAGATGGCCTTTTTAATGCATCCTGTTCTCAGGTCCTCTGTCACTCTTTATCTTTAAGAACTCTTATAGCATATCAGAAAGAGCTTAGGTTTCTGAGTTAGATCTCAACTATCATACTATTCTCTTCATGAAGCGCAGGGATTAAATATGTCTATAGGAAAGAAAGAGACAAAATGATAACATTGCCTGTATGGTAACAAAATGTGAACATCTTATTTACTTTAGTTTATAAATATTTTTCTACTTTATGTAAGGTCTTTGAACCATCTTGAGTTATCTTTTGTTCAGGGTGAGAATAATATGAGAATAATATGTTGAGATCTTTGTGTGTGTTGGGGGGGGACTGAGGATTGAACCTAGGAGCATACTACTTCTGAGAAACACCCCACCCCTTTTTATTTTTTGTTTTTAAAGTAGGTTGTTACTGGGTAGCTGAGTGTCTTGCTTATGTTGTTGAGACTGACTTGGACCTATAATCCTCCTCTCTCATCTTCCCAAGTATTGGAATTGCAGGCATGAACCATGATGCCCAACTTGTTGGAGATTGCACCCAGGGGCACTTTACCCCTGAGCTGTCCTTTTTATTTTTATTTTTTAAGATAGAGTCTTGCTACATTGCCCAGTCCGGCCTCAAACTTTTGATCTTCCTGCTGTGGCTTCCCAAGTCCCGAGAATGCAAATGTGTGCCACTATGCCCAGTTCAATCTCCTATTTATAGGAAGACACACACACACACACACACACACACACACACACACACACACACACATAAGCAAACACATGCGTATGAGGTTTTTTGACATAATTTTTTCCTTCGGGAAACAGAAAGGAGTAAAAATTTGCTCACTTATTTATAGCTGGGATGAAAATGTAGTGAAGGACATCAGGTATATTCTAAGACTAGGTGATCAAGAAAATCAAAGAGGCAAGCATGAGTATTAAAGTAACATTGATTTTTTTTTTTTTTTGTAGGGAAACTCATAATTTGAAAAGACTTGGGTTCAAAGTCTATTCTTGCTGATATATGTCATCTTTGTGTTCAACTCAGGTTCTTTTGAAGTGGGCATTTTCAATTAAACAATTAAATTTTCTAAATTAAACTTCTGAAAACTTTTTTTCTAAACTTGTTTCCTTTGACAACTTAGAATTCAAGGCAGCAGACATGCCTGATGTGGTTTGCAGTGTGGCTTCGAGAAGAAAATTATTTTCAAACTGTCACCAAGTGCTTCCTGTTTCTCAGGCCCCTTAACATGTGATATTTAATTCTCACAACTACCCTGCAAGCTAGATGTCATTATTTTCATCTTACCATTGAGGGAAACTGGACTGTAAAGGTTGTGATGTCTTGATCAGAGTCTCACTGTCAGGAAGAAGGCACATGTTACTCATGGTTTTGGTTTTTATCTCAGTTCTTTCTCTTTGCATGGCAGACTCCTTGGGCCTAAGTCTGATAACAAAGAATCAAATATGTATTAATTCTCCATCTAGAAAACCAGTTTCACATTATGGGGCAGTGTCTAGGATATCTTTGATTAAAAACCTTCTGGGGAAGATCAAAGTTGGCCTAGAAAAGGAATTAGGAGATGGAAGAGATGTTACATAGCAGGTATAGTACAGTTTTGAATTGGCTGCCTTTAGGACAACACAATGTAGACAATGCAGTGTAGATCATTGTAGAAAAGTCCAGCTCTATATGTTGGCCATAATGTGGTGCTGATGAGGGTGTGGACTTTTGTTTTTGTTTTGTTTTGTTTGGCAGTACTGGGGATTGAACTCAGGGGCGTTCTACCTCCGAGCTATACCCCCAGCCCTATTTTTTATTCTTTATTTTGAAACCAAGTCTCACTAAGTTGCGGAGTGCCTCACTAGGTAGCTGAGGCTGGCCGCGAACCCGGATCCTCCGGTCTCAGTCTCTCGAATGCTGGGATTACAAGCATGCGCCACCACGCCCGGCTGGGTGTGGACTTTTGGATGTCACTAAAGACTTCAGAGAGTAATGCTCCAAATAGCTATTCTTCAAACTTCAGCATGCTAAAGAATAGTGTGGCTGAATATTGATGAAAGGTAGGTTCCTGGGCTCCATTCTGGTCACTGAGATTCACTACTCTGGAAATTGAGGACTTAGCAGATCATAAAGAAACATGAGGATTCTTGCACACCTGACCTTACTGGTGGCAGGATCCCTTTTTGCAAAAAGTAAAATTCGCCTTGCCAAGCTGTTTTCAGATATGTGTCTTTATTTTTTTGATGATGCCATAAAATTTTACTTCTAACAATTTGAAGGCCCCAGCAAGATTCCAGGTCATTGTCAGAGAGTGCTAGGTGTATTACCTAAAAAATTATTTATCTAAATTAAAAATGCTGTTATATAGAAAATGATTTTTTTAATATTTAAAACAATATGGTTTTGTGCTCTTAACATTTACCAAGGACTAGCTCAAAAGGTTGTGTCTTGGCAAGATAATCTCTTATGTTTACTGTTTTTAATTATCTAGCAAGGTGCATCATAACAGATTATGATTTAAATGTCTATATTTTACACTTGTTTAATGATTACTTTGTAGCTCAGTCTAAATGAACAACTATAACCTTGGGTTACTATATTTGACACCCTATAGATATGTGGCCATAGATGTGTATATAACTAAGAGCTAAATATGTTGTGTGTCTATGTCTAGGTTTATCTAAATGTTTCATAAGAGCTTATAAAGGTAAAGGTGTATGGTTTTTATATACATTCAAGCTAACCAATGAGTGATCTCTTTATGCAGTATGCATTATACTTGTACCTTAAGTTACTAAAACTTTTATCATTTATGTTTAGTACCATTCAAAAATTGATCATTAAGAGCTGGATTACATCTGCTTGCTTTGACCAAGTAAATGTCTATTATTGTGTAAGAAAGATACAACTGTCTATCAGTGCACTTTCACCAACCTGATGACAGCATCTTGATAAAGACCTGGAGGGTGGACAAGCTCAAGCCAGCCTGGGAAGGACCATCAGGTGCTGCTTACAACTAAAACAGCTGTTTGCGCTGTGGAGAGAGGTTGGACTCATTACACATGGGTTAAAGGGACCTCAGCTCCTATTCTAAAAGGACAATGGACCATCACTCAGCACCCAGACCCTCTCAAGTTAACTGTAAATAGACTCTGAATTTATTCTGGTTTTTGGTTCTGTTAAGCTTCCATGTATAGGGTAGCCCTTATTCAGCCTAGCTAACTCTTAATGTAATTATAGGAGAAAACCCCCTTGCTCTTTGGAGCATGTTCTGGGGAACCACCTTATGTGGAGGGTGGACAGCCCCACTGTATAGAGCTAAAAAAATAACCAGGCCTGGAGTGTTTTCCTTTGACACCGGTGCTAACTTATGGTAAAATCCATCCTTGCTAACTTACAAGCCAGGGAAGTTAGCTCTTTCCATTAGATACTGGTCTGGTCTCCAGGCAAATATGTCAGGAAATCAGCCCATGGAGAGACTTGCTGTTAGACTAGTTAATAATTCAACCTCAGATTTTAATATTAGCCCCCCAACCCAGGCCACTATGATAAAAATAAAGGATTTACACCAGATAATAAGAGTTATGACAGGTTATGGAGAAACAAATACCCAAGTTAAAGGGACAAAAAACAATTTTGCCAACATCTCAAAGGAAAGTGACTTTTCCACTTATGAGGCAGCAGCTCAATGGGTCCCATTTCCAATCAGACGAACCTCGGACCCAATGGGCATGAAATGCATGATAGCCCTCTGCCAGGACAATCTAGCATGGGGCAATGAGTCTTGTAAGACCCTATCTCTCCTGTTCCCAGTGGCTCAGGGTCTAAAACAAGAGCCCCCCCAAACTGTAAAGCCTCCAGTCCCAAACACTAACTATACCTCATGCCTCTCAAGGTGGGAGGGAAAGTCAGTGTTTTGGGGCAATGTTTCTGGCTGCAGTGAGCACTGGTCCTTTGAGGAGCTAGATAATCAGTCTTCCTTAACAATTGCCCAAGCGAATATCTGGTGGTACTGTGGAGGACCATTACTTAAGTCTTTACTCATCAGTTGGAGTGGAATTTACACTCTAGTACAATTGGCAATCCCTTTCACCCTGGAATTTCAAGCCCCAAGTAAGTCACCCTCTAGTGAGTCATTAGACCCACACATATATGTTGACTCCATCAGGATCTCAAAGGATGGTCCCAATAAATTTAAGGCTACAAACCAGGTTGCTACTTGGTTTGCACCAATATTATTTTAGTGGTTCACTACTAATAAAAGGGTAGATTGGATGAACAACCTATATTACAATCAGCAGAGGGTTGTCAACCACACCCTAGATGTCATACAGAAAATAGTTAATTAGATGCTACTATGGCACCAAAAGGTGCTATAACTAAAACCCTGCAAGGTTTGTCTACATTAGCAGCTGAGCTAGCAAAAGACTCCAGGGTAGATAATCTTTTTCCCAGTGTAGAACAATGGTTTGGAGAACAAGGAGAAATAATGACTCTGGTCAAATATTTTTTATAGTAGTTGGAATAATGATCCTAGTAGGATTAGGTATGATTCTGTGTTAAGGCCACGGCCCCAAAACGGACAGTTCTAATCAAATAATCCTTCATAAATTATCAAAATAATCTCTTGTCCAATACTTTCAAGAGAAAGAGTTACCTGCCATATGTTAATAAAGTTTGAAGAAAAGAGTAATAATGTATAATAAAAGAGGGGGGAATTGTGAGAAATAATTGGATTTTTTCTATCAAAGGAATATTTTGACTTGGGCTCCATGTTGTAAAACTGCCATTGTGTGCTTGTATTTTTGTAAAAATAGCATTTCCAGGAAATTGTGAGTGCTAACCTCTCCCTCCGATGTCCCCTTCAGCCAATGGGTAAAGATTGTGAAGCTGTGTTCCCACCAATAGGAGTACAGCACGGAAGCCTTGTGCAAAAAAATAAAACGCCAGCAAGCTTCCTCCATGTTGTTCTTGCACACCTGACTTTACTGGTGGCAGGATCCCTTTTTGCAAAAAGTAAAATTCGCCTTGCCGGGGGCGGGGGGGGGGGGGCATTAGGGTACCGAAGATGATACTGTGAAAAACACTGTTCTCTAGAGTGGTTAAATTGCTACTGCTCTTCCACTGAGGGGCATCTCACTAGTTCACATATTTAAACCATGCAATTCGTGCCACACACATCGATCAGAGTGTGACACATAGGAAACTATACATCTTAACTATAAATTTAAGAGAGGAAGAAATTAAACCTCACATGTGTGAGATTATACTGGTCAAGGTTGCACTCCAAAATCAAAGAGCTGGTATTAAGTTTTGGTTTACTCCTGTCAATTTCTCATGACTTCCTGCTCCTAAAGTTGAATGTTGGAGTTTGTCCATTTATTCTCTGGTTGGTAGAGGATAAGTGAAACATTTTTAATAGGAGATAATAATCAAATGGATCCTTTTTCAAATTCTCATGTGCTATCTTCTTTTTCTTGGTCTTAGTTATTTCATTGTTTGTACTTTAAAAATACTGCCATATAAGATAGTGATTGGGGCACCAACACTCCAGATCCTTTGCAGAAGAGACTATCTGGGATCCCAGAAAGAGGGTTAAATATGCTCTCTAGAAGTCATCTCTGAGCTCCAAAGGACAGTTGACTGCTTTTACATGCAAATCATTTAAGGAAGGAACAGGGGCATAATCTTCCACAAAGAAGGAAAACAATTTATTTCTTGAAAAATAGAAAAAGGGACAAACTACCAAGCTACTCTCAGGGCTTTTTTTTTTTTTTTCCCTTGGCAATTCAGAAGATGGTTGTATCTAGGATTATAATGAAATTTTTGGGGAAGCAGTGTAGAGCTACTCTCTGGAACTTTGCGACATTAGTCTAACCCTCAACCAGCTTTAAAAATGATAAATCTTTGTCCCTGAAATAGCATCTTTTATGTTTAATTTATTTTCTTTAGCTTGAACAAAGCCTCCCTATTTATTTTCTCTGGCCCCAGGGGTTAATAATTTATTTTCTGCGGCCACAAGAAGGTCATCCTCACTTATTTGGCACAGATCAAGCAGGAAGCTTTGTAGATCCAGATCAAATGGTAGCCCTGACCATATAAGCAACAGACACAGCGAGCAGGAAAGTGTATTCCTCAGTCCTTGCTATGCATTTTTCTACCTCTGACAGCACATATTGGGTTTAATGTGTAGTGATGGAGATAGCTCCAGCTACAGATGCCCATGACAAATTGCCACTTGTTTTGAAGATGCCAGGGTGTTATGCTAGAGCTGGCTTGCATGGGCTCATGAAAGTAGACAATATGTGACCATTCCCACTTCCACATTCAGTGATATCATGCTGGCAGGTTGAAATTGGCCGTCATGGGAGAATTTACACCCTACAAACCTCAGAACTTTCTCTTGTTTAGAGAGTCAATGTTGAATATGTGCTAACACACTACTTTCTCATGTATGTATATGTATCTTATGTAACTGAACACCATACTCCATTCTTATAAGCAGCAGAGATTATAGTCACAGTTGATTTCACAGAGATTGTGTGTGTGTTTTTTTCTTTTTCTTTTTAATTTAGTCAATTGCCAAGAAGTATTGACTTGGGAACTAATAACTCGGTCATGAAGTGTTTAGATTATACTCCTCGCTCAGGCCTTGAACTAGTCAATTTTACATTTGATTTTAGTTACTAAGAATTAAAGAACTTGTGAATGGTAGGCATAAAAATTATCATTTTATCTTAATGTCCTTATTTTCTAACATAAATGTCTTCAAACATACATTCAATGCAGAATCCCCAGATCAGTTTTTTCTATCCTTCTATCTCTATACCATATCTATCTTCCGCTAAAAGTTCAGACAGGAAGTAAGATCTTTGGGAGTCTGATAAATAATTTTTGTATTTGTGGCTAAAAAAAGAATAAAGTATACTCTTTAGGAAAAACAAAAATAAAACTTCCAAATAATAATATTTGCCTCAAAGATGTATCTAGAATAACTTAAATTTTATTTCCAATCAATATATTCAGAAGAGTGGGACCAAGTTTGATAAGTGACTTATAACCAGATCACAAGAGAGAAATTTGAATGAATGGGAACACTGACCTAGACAGCATGTAGTAAATGCTAATATAGTGTATTTTCCAGTCACAATGTGCTGGATATGAAAAACTTATCTAAAGTAATCTAGATGGGGGTAAACAGAGACCATCATTATTTGAAATGTTTCTCTACCTTTCCTAAAGGAAGAGATTTTTTCATTCTTCCATTGCTAATATATATATATATATATATATATATATATATATATATATATATATATATTTTTTTTTTTTTTTTTTTGCAGTACTGGGGATTGAACTCAGGGTATTCTGTCCTATTTTTTATTCTTTATTTTGAAGCAAGGTCTCACTAAGTTGCAGTGGGCCTCACTAAGTAGCCGAGGCTGGCCGTGAACCTGTGATCCTCCTGTCTCAGCCTCCCACCATGCCTGGCTAGGAACAGATATTTTGACACTCATTCTTGTAATATTAGCAGCTGGGCGTGGTGGCACACGCTTGTAATCCCAGCATTCAGGAGGCTGAGACCGGAGGATCAGGGTTCGCGGCCAGTCTCAGCTACCTAGTGAGGCACTCCGCAACTTAGTGAGACTCGGTTTCAAAATAAAGAATAAAAATAGGGCTTGGGGGTATAGCTCAGAGGTAGAACTACCCTGAGTTCAACCCCAGTACTGCAAAAAAAAAAAAAAAAAAAAAAAAAAATATATATATATATATATATATATATATATATATTAGCAGTGGAAGAATGTGACCTACTAATCTCACTTAGCATATGTGGATGCTAGAGAGAAATTGGGACATAGGAAGAACTTCAGATAATGGAGGAGAAAACTTAGTGGAGTGAAGGAGGGAACCTAACTGAAGGAGGTGGAAGGGGGAGGAAAACTTGAAGAGGGAAACACTTCAATGGACATGACGTATACACATAGTCTTATCAAAGCCAATCACTGTGTTGAACATGGAAAGGTGGGGAGGGAAAAGGGAGTGGGGTAGAGACTGGAGGAGGGCTCAGTAGGTACTGTGTGCATATATCTCTCTCTCACCCTGAACTTCCTCAAGAGGTATGATTACAATATACCAATTAAAAAAATAAAAATAATAAGAAAATAAAAAATAAAATTATTAGAGAATGGGAAAAAATTGAAAGTCTGGATTCTTATTATAAATAGTGACTATTACTCAATGTTTATAGGATTTTGAGTGAACTCTGTAGATGTATCTCAGAGATAGGGCATTTTCCTAGTATGCACAAGTTCCTAGGTTCAATCCCCAGCACTGAAAAAAAAAAAAAAAAGAGTTCATGTTTATGTGAATGTATGTCTTCATATATTACTGGTGGATGAAGCTTAGAAATATTTTGGCAATACACACCCAAAATCTTAAACTTTCTCATATTTATTTTAGGCTTTATTATATGGCTTTTATTCTGTGTGGGGTAGGGCAAGGGTAGGATTGGTATACAGGAAGGTTTACACATAGAAGTATTGATTAAAACATTTTAGCACATTAAAAGTTAGAATAGTATAGGTGTCCAGAAAGAGATAACCATTCAAATAAAGGTATAACTATTTGGCATGGTACTACTTAACAATTTTTTCCAACTTGGAAAACATAAATCCCTCTGGTTCGGTCTCTCATTTGTAAAAAGAGGAAAATATTAGTAGCCGATATTTACACAGTGCTGATAGTGTGCCTCCCTCTTCTAAATATATAATCTATGTTAACTTATCTACTACTCTCAAAAACGTTATGAGGTGTGCACTTATTATCTGAAGAGCGAGAGATTGAGTGACTTTCTAAGGTGACATAGCTAGTTACCGTCACAGACAGGCTCCAATCCCAGACCATCTGCTCTGCCTCTCCTTATGCTAGGTAACAACCTCTATTTACCTCCCAGAACAGGAACAAATACCTGAGATGTGAATTCAGAATGTCAAACATTTGTAAGTACTCAATAATTCTTTCCATTAAAAAAGTAAAGGCAATATGAGCTGGTAAAGAACTTGGTAGCTGAGCATAATGGAACACACCTGCAATCGTGGGACTTGGGAGACTGATAACATTTTTGGAGGAAGATGGTAGTTTTGAGGCCAGCTTTGGCAACTTAGCGAGACCCTTAGCAACTTAGCAAAACTATTTCAAAGTAAAATTAAAAAGGGCTGGGGGTGTAGCCCAGTGGTAGGTAAAACACACACACACACACACACACACACACACACAGACACACATACACACACACACACACACACACACACACACACACACACACCACAAAAAGAACTTGATAAGGTCTAAGGAGAGAGATCATCAGAGGCACCACACAATTGCAAAAAGGATTTGTATAAATTGGAAAGCTTCTCTAGGAACTATGTAATTTAGATGTGTAAACAGCGCCTGCACAGCATTGCTAGGTAGACTCGCAATTATCTTGAAGCTCTGGTAAAGCCTTGCGATAGCTCTTATACGACAGAATTTTTGAGAATAAGAAAGTACGAATAGAAATGACTGAAGTATCAAAAGAAGAAAAAGATTGTAAGGAATACTACAAGCAGTGACCTAGTGGTGCATGACTGAGGTAGAAAGGATTATTCTCGGAGAAACTGCATACAAAGTGAAATAGCAGGGAGGGAGGCAGGGATTGTAGGACGCTGCTGGCTCACTCCAGGCAATACCAGAAGTGTTAGAGCAGAAGTGGGAAGTTAGAGCAGGTACTAGGAATTGATTTCTCTGTATCTCAACACCATTACTCTTTTTGGTATAATGTTCAATGATACTCAGTGAGTGCTCATAAACAGAAAAAGAAAGAAAGAAAAAAACGTCAAGGAAATTATGTTGCCAAGCCATTCTTAATTGAAGCTTTACTAATATATGAGTTTTGAGGTCTTGAAAATAACACTTGACTGAATTATAAACTTATAATTTAGATGTCTTGTATCTAATGGAAACTCCTCAGATAATTCACATATCTTTGGGTCCTGGATGGATCCTGTATTCAACTTGGTTTTTATTTGAGTTGAAAAACTGTTGATGTATACCCCGGTAAAGGTATTTTATAAATACACATGGATTTTTTATTTGGGATGATGAAACTATAGTAAAAGATAAGCCTGTCCTTCATAGCCTTAAATGCCAGTATGATTTTCTCTCTTTCAGAATGTATGTTCTATCAATCATTTAATTCCATTTCCACCAATAATCTAGCATTATTCATTTGTATGTGTATATGTTTTTTACTATTATTAATGTAATTACATCAAGAATGCATGTTTGCCAACTGAAAAAATCAAACGACACAAATGTTTTTGAGGTTTTATACCTGAAAATCCCTCTTTGCTAGAGGCATGTACTTGGTACTCAGAAGTAAGTCCCGAGTCTCAGTCAAATTTGTTAGACCAATAAATTTGCATATTTATATTATAACATTCATATTTAAAAATATTTACTATTACATTTTCTATTAAAATAATGTATGCAGCTGTGAAATGGTACAAAACAGTTTACTATGAAAAGCAGACAATGGCTTCTAGTTAGAGGTGGTGATTTGACTGCATGCCTTTATTTGCTGTCCTCTGAAATTTCATCAAAATGACAACTTGTAAAAAATCATCAACATAGAAGCATAAAGAATAAAGCAGGAAACAATAACAATACGCTTTGGAACCTGGAACATAGATGGACAAGGAGTGACTGAATTAACCAACTGGAAGAAACGTAAACCTAATTTGGAATCGCTAGTAGCTAACTAACAAGTTAATTTGCTTTTCAAAACCTCACAACAGAAATCAAAGGCATCCAGCATCTCTGAAAGTGGTGTTGAAGATGAATTTTTAGTTCTACTCAAAAGGTTCTTTCAGCAGTTAACTCCCAGTTTTCCTCCTTGTCATTCGCCCTCAGTCATGCTAGTAGAAAGCCGAAGGGAGGTTTACTTTCTGAGAAATTTCAGAGATTCATTTAGCCACGGAAATATGAGCACAGTTGAGGGTGAGAATAATGTCCTGAACACAAGGACATTACCAGCCAAAATTACTTCTGGAGGAAGGGAACTAGTCTCCCCTAAGGATTCTCACCATACCCAGAGAAAACTATCTGAAGATCATCCAGCAGTGAGACCCTTGGTCAGCAAATCCTAGTTGTAGTCACAGAATTCACACACACACACACACACACACACACACACACACACACACAATTCAATGATATGACACCCAAATTTTACACAATTAGATACGTGAAGAATGTGTTTAACATGAACAATAGTAACCAATATGAACAACTACAACAAAACTTCGAGAAATCAAAGGCTATGCAGGATGATAAAACTAGAATTGGAAAGTCATTAATGTTATAGTTTGAAAGTAGAACATCCCTTGGACTTGGACTTCATCCTCTGGAGGCAGCCATGCTTGAAGGTGGGTCCCTGGGATTGTGGCTTCTGAAGTCAGGGCATGATTGGAGGTGGGTACCTCAGGGTGTGGCCTGAGACAAGAGGATCACAGGTTCAAGGCTAGCTTCAGCAACTTACTGACATCCTATTTTAAAATAAAAATTCAAACAATCTGGGGGCTTACTCAAAGATAGAATGCTCTTCAATTCAATGCCTAGTACACATACACACAAAATTTCTAATACAGAAGAATATTAATCTCTTGATTAAAAGGTCTTTTGAATGACAAGAACAAAGGATAAAACACAAATTCTCCAAAGTATATAATCTTGAAATTACAAAAAACTGGTGGTAATAAAAGCTTCCAGAAATAAAAACAGGTAAAGCAATACCACCAAGTGAAAGGGAATTTAAAACTGAACTGAATTTCTCAATATTCTGCTGGCAACTTATTTCTAATAGGAAAATCAAGATAAAACCAAACCATTAATCGAAAGATAATAGTTTAATTTCTACTACTAGCTAGGGAAAGAGTGACTTGTATTTTACCAATCTTCCTACAAAGAACAAGGAAAACATTTGATGCATAGGATACTTTTAAAAAATCTGTATGAAGGCATTAGAAAGCTACCAAGGCAGGTGGGACTTGAAGAACCAAAATCCTAGAGGCAGGGCAGGACCAAAAAAGTGTGCCTGACATTTGCCTCTGGTTTCTCCTTTACATGCCATGAGAGACAGAAAATATAAAAGCTACAACTAAGGGAACAAGAAGTTGAGCAAGGAGTAAGCAGTCCCAAGGATCTGAACACACACACACACACACACACACACACACACACACACACACACGATCTCAGACCCCAAGGAGAAGGGTGAAGGTAGGCACATGAAGTTTTCTGTTGATACACCTAAAAGACCACCAATTGAAAGTGGGAATACAAGCTGGGTGTGGTGGCATACGTTTGTAATCCCAGCATTTGGGAGGCTGAAACCGGAGGATCTGGCTTCGCAGTCAGCCTCAGCTACCTAGTGAGGCACTCCGCAACTTAGTGAGACCCTGTTTCAAAATAAAGAATAAAAAATAGGGCTGGGGATGTAGCTCAGAGGTAGGATGCCCCTGAGTTCAATCCCCAGTAACACACACACACACACACACACACACACACACACACAGAAAGTGGGAGTACATAAGAAATAGACCAGACATCACAATGAATGAAACCTGCCTCTGAATCACTTCAATTTCACTGTATTAAGATGATCAGTTCCTATCTTAATTGTCTGCTATTAATAAAAGTAATTGCTCTCTGAAGGAAGTGGAAGCATTCAAAATTTAACATTTTTTCTGATTTTTCTGAAGAGCATGTAGAGCTCTATAAAAAATAGCAGGCATGAAAAAGACACAATAACTAAAGATCTAGAGAGAATAAAATAGAAATAAACCAATCTATGATAAATTTAATATTATTGGTATGAGGCACATGAATTAATAGCCATAATTAATATGGTCAAGAGATTAGTAAAAACATAATTTCAGAAAGAATGTTAAACTATAAAAAATGTGAATCATGGAAGTAGAAAATAAAACATACCATTAAGTGTATACAAGATGGGTTTGATGGCATAACAGACACATTTTAAAACAGAACTAATAATTTGGAAGAAAGCATAGAAGACAATATCTAGACCAAAGCAAGGAAAAACTGAAGTATATAAAACAAGAATATAAGAAATATGCAGAACACAGTGAAATAATCTTACATACATATAATTGGAGTTACAGGAAGAAAAGAGAAAGAGACAGATCTATTATTCTTCAGTAATAGAAGAGATAATGATCTAATATTACCCAAAATGGATAGAAAAAAATGAGTCAAATATTTGCAGAGCTTTTTGGACTACAAGCAAGATACATACAAAGAAAACAAAATACAAGTAAATCTTAGAAAATTTCTGAAAACCTAAAACAAAGAGAATCTTTAAGAATAGTAAATAATTATTTTCAAAAAACAATGTTAAGAAATGTGAAGAAGTCAATGAAGAAATAGGAAGACTTGGAATTCAAGAGAAATGTGATATAACCCTAGAAACTAATGAAAGGTGTTCTGAGGTTGTTACTAAAGACACAATCAGTAAATCAGCTGTGCCCATGACCTAGAAATTATCTTGCCCAGATTAAGGAAAGGACAGTGGACATACAAGATATTGCAAAGTTTCCATGTAGCTGTCTCCAGTAGTTAACAGATGACAAGAGGAAATGGTACTCTAGGACTGAGCTTTCTCATTTTAAAATGGGAAATCACAAAATCTTTGAACATTGGGGCCAATTAAATGGTGGTGTGTAACCATCCAAGATAGGAAGGAAGCAATATTTGCCACAGCATATCCTGGGAATGCCAACTGTTTCAAATTGCAGAGGTTCTAGCAGTGGCTACCATAGAACCTCTAGAAATTAAATAGATGAGCCTATCAAAGTGCTGTTTGACAGATAAAGCAAAATGATTTTAGTTTGAGCAAACAGAAACCTGGCTTTAATCACTACAGAGAAAATTAATAGCCTTTTATCTACTGTGATGGTCCCTTTCTCAAGGAAATTAGTCTCCTTGTCAAATGAGGAGGGGTTGTGCTTCAGTAACCTGCTTAGTTCTTTTATAATATGCTCAAAGAATGGAGTGCATGGCTCAGAAAACATTTATTCCCTACAGTCCTGGAGGCAGAGACTCTAAGATTAGCAAGCACCCCGGTTAGGGTCCTCTTGTTTGTTATGTCCTCATGCTGAATGTATATATAGAGAGTTAGTTTTTGTGCCTTTCTTTTCTTATAAGGGCACCATCCCATCAAGAAGGCCCCACTTTCCTGATCTAATTATCTCCCAACAAGCATGTAATCCATAACAGCATAAATCACAGGTATCTGCAATTCTACATCAAGTCCTTCTTCAGAGGGGAGATCTAGGACACAGTAGGACTCTGCTATCTAAACTGTCCATGTGGCAAGCAGTGTTGGTATCATCTAATCCATAGAATAGTAAAATTCACAGTGCACAGCTACATTCCATCCCTACATAGAAATACGATTTAGATATGCATGGGTCTAGGAAAAGAATATGAGAGGATGCTAGAAGCAAAGTGGGTAAATAGAAAAATTTCTACTTGCTCTTCCAGATCCTCTTTCCACCATTAGCAGGATCTGTACTCTGAAATGATCTGGCTTGCAGTTGGGTTGGGCCAACAGGAGGCACCAGCAAGAAGTCAGAGAGAGATGGGAGGAAAGTTGGGTCCATTTATTCTTCTGGCTGCCTCCCTGCTGGCCTGCAGACTGGTAATAGCTCTTTCTTTTCTGGGGACTATACTTTCAGTCTGGAAGCCTGTTTCTATAGCAACTAAAGGGAGAGTTCTATCTCTAGATTCCATACTCCCTTCCCTTGACCCTGCAGACTAGGATGGAAAAGGACCTCACTGCTTCTAACAAAATGATGTTTCTCTACCCCTACTAATTCTCCTTAGCCCTGCTCATACCCTTGAACATAATCCCTTTATTAAAACTTCTTCAATTACCTCATTTGGCAGTGCCATCTGTTTCCTGTCAAGACCCTGCCTGATATAATTTCTAATTTAAAATGCAAACTTTATCATAGTATTTAATTATCATATATATGAGTCTATTTCTGGACTCTATTCTCTTCATTGACATGCTTAAATGTTCTTGCACCAGTAACATATCGTTTTAGTTAATCCAGCATTTTAGTGTAGTTTTATAACTGATACAGCAGCAGTTCTTAAACTTTTAGGCCTTAGAACTCCCTTGCACTCTTAAAAATTATGGAAGAGTCCAAAAAGCTTTTTCTTATTAAATACATCATATATGATTGAACCCAGGGACATTCTACATCCAAGTTGCTATACCTCCAGAATCCTTCTCATTCTTTATTTTGAAACAGGG
>PVLC010019315.1:0-30531 GCA_004027655.1 Graphiurus murinus | reverse complement strand
CTTTTCATAGCAACACATACAAATCTACCTCTTTTGAACATAATCATATAGTGTTAAAATATATGATGTGGTTATAAATATTAAGTAATCTTACGGTGGGACATTTAGTTTTCAGGTTATCTGTTTTCTTTGTTAATTCAAACAAGGCCTCAATGAAGACCTTGCATTGTTCATGGATCTCAGCAGTGTTTTGAACACACACACACACACACACACACACACACACACACACACACACACACACAGATTTCGCCCTATGGAACTAGTGAGTCAGAGTATGTCAGAGTATCTTAATTTGGATAGATAATTTCCTCAGAAAGCCTGCCAAATTTATACCCCCCGCCCCAACAAAATTATAGAATTGCCAATGCTAGGTTTTGTTAAACAAGAAAGAAAGCAAGAAAGGGAGGTAGGCAGGTAGGCAAGCAGGCAAACCAACCTGAGGAGTTAACAAAAAAGAACACAACATATTTAATATTAACTCTTGACTTTTTACGCGCACTAAAATGTACATCCTCAAGGCACTTTTTTATTTAGCAGCATTACCAAGCCCACTGCAGGGGAAGGGAAGGCAGAGGCGAGGTGGGTAAAATGTGATTGGATCAAGAACTGTGGTTAGAAAGGCAAGGTGGTTTCCAGAGCCCCACATCTGGAACTTGCCTTTCTAAGCTGACTTGTGGGGACAAACAAGCTGGTCACATCCCCGTCCCTTGCCTGTGATGGGGAGGCCACATCAGAAACAGATTCAGGAGTGCCTGGGTCTACAAAGGACAAGTGGACTTACTCAGAAATCCGTCAATGCAAGAGACTGACATTATTTAGCACACCCAGTGTTCCAGGAAATGTTTGCTTCTCGGTCTTCCTTCCCCAAATGACAGTTTGCCCTTTGTTCAGGGGCCTATGGAAAGGCTCAACTTGGCACTTCAAAGGGCACCAAAGAAGACACCCCTGAGCCGGCAGTCTCATGGGAATTCCCTTGGTTTGCTTTGTAATATGTGGCATGATGCAAAGTACAGGAGATGGGAGAGAGAGAGGACTTGGACTTTAGTATCAGCTACTCTTGTCATATGTGACAGTGGCTAAGTCACTTAACCCTCATGAATTTATTTTTTTATCTGTGAAATGCAGATGGTAACATCAGCTCCATTTGTCTCACCATGTTGAGAAAAACCAGTATGTTCATGGGAGCAAAACTCCCATGAACTTTGCAAACTCTACATACTCACATACAAGTGATGGGAATTCATTAACATTCGTGTAGATAACCCAACTTTGGCTGGCATATTAAAACATATTTATTCTACTTAATAATGAAAATAGTACTCATTCTATTAATATAATTGCAAACATATGAGGTGGCAAAAATCAGGAGAAATTCCAAAAGAGAGATAGGAGGAATGGCAAATTTCAGAGCAAGGTGATTGCCATCTTTTGGCAATGATTGCTGTGAGCATTGCGTTGCAGACATCCAACTCTCCAGAGAAAATGTACTATGACAGAGTAGCCATGTCTGCCCTGGGAGTAAGATATAAGATTATCTTCGTGTTTGGCATCTCTGTTCCTGATTTCTCCAACTCTGTGACATAGAGTATGCGTTCCCCATTAAACATAATCACTAGATTGAAAATCAACCTTATTTATTAGGATCAAAACACTTTACGGAGCAAGAAGAAAGAAAGTATCAGATATCTTTTCATATCCTGGCAGAGGATGGAGGGATGATATATCTAGTCTAATTCAGGCCCCTCATTTTAAAGGTAAGAGCCAGAGGTCTAGAAAATGGCAGGGGACTCTGTTCTCACCTTCTGGCATTACAAGAGATAATGAATATGAAAGTGCTTTGAAAACTGCATAGCTATACACAAATGTAAAAAAAAAAAAGAGCAACTTTCATGATATTAATTTTTATTACTTTTTATTTATGCACAATTATTAATTCCTGCTCAAAAGCAACTTCCCACCTCCACGTCCAGCCTGACCTTAGTTCTTTTTTCTCCTGTTTATGTATCTGAAGAAACTTAGTTAGAAAAGACTTGAACTTAAAAACTTGTAATGCCAACTGGGAGTATTGTCTAAGAGCTGTGGTTGGAAAATCATCTTTGCAAATTTTAATTATTTTGGTTTCCTGACTATGAAATTATGAGGCTGAAGTGGAAAAAAAAAACTATTATCATACACACAAAAAGTATCTCATTATAGAAAATTGAATCTAAGCACTAATGCTTTTTCCAGTGGGGAAAATTTTGCAATGAGGAGGACAGCAAACAAAACTTTTTAACAAAAATAGCTACTTGTTATTTATTATATATTAGTAGTGAAATCTATTGCATTTAACAGATAACACGCTGTTTTTACTTTTACCATTTCTCTTTTTCTGAAACTTTAAAATATCTTATTACAAATTCCAACTGACATAAGACTTCCCCTTCTTTAAATGTCTTTTAGTGGATTAAATCTAAAAAATAAAGATGTAATTTCGTTGTATATTAGTCTAAATATTAATTTCCTTTTAACAGGCATGAAGGATATGTACCAAGCAGCTACCTGGTGGAAAAATCTCCAAATAATCTGGAAACTTATGAGTAAGATATTTTTATTATATTTGAAAAATATGGTACTTAGGAATCCTCCCTCTGTTGACAGTAAATTGTTGATTGACTATAAAAATACCCAATGGTTTCTTTTCTTGGTCTGCTTTCCTCTCTCCCATTCTCTGATCCACTGAACAGTAAAGGTGCACCCCAAATAGGAGGATAGGGCAGTCTGTATATTATCTTTCCCTTTCATCAAAGGGATGATTCTCAGCCACCTGAGAAAATCATGGTAAAAATAAAAGGTTGTACTGAGAGTCCCAGGAATATTAGTCTTACTTGAGAAGAAAAAATTAAAAAAAAAAAATAAAACCACTGTGAACTCTAGATCAGATATAAACTGATATAAAATATGATTTAATATCATACTTTCAATACTAAGACAATAGACAAACAAAATGTTTTTATCTATTCAGACTGTGCAAAGTATGTATTTTAAGGTATCATTTAGAAGAAAAGTTCACAGGGATATTTTAAAGGAAGTACTGGAGGTTTAATAACATTTTATTGTAGTATACAAAGTACTCACCATAGCCATATGTGTGATATACAGCTCAGGGGCTGAAGATATCACTACAGTAGCAAGGTGTACACCTGCCACCCAGATCTTGATTCCTAAGTAACACCCTCTGCACTGAAAAGAACCAGAGCTGCTTAGAGAAATGGCTTGGGATTCCTGGGCTAAGGCAAGGAAAGAACAAGATGAACTTGGAACATTTTGTTGAGCCAGAAAGTAGAAAAGTTCACACAGTTTTTTTGTTGTTGCTTGTTTGTTTGTTTGTTTGTTTGTTTAA
Source organism: Graphiurus murinus (assembly GCA_004027655.1). Lineage (NCBI taxonomy): Eukaryota > Metazoa > Chordata > Mammalia > Rodentia > Gliridae > Graphiurus > Graphiurus murinus. Next base: position 27,146 of record PVLC010019315.1, on the reverse strand, counting down.
TGTGGACATGTCAAATGGACACAGAAGTCACTTTTAAAAAGCTCCCTTTGACCCAAATTGAGACAATTATCGTAGCCAAATAAATTATGACAGTAATGGACTATAATGCATTGAATAAAAAAAGATCTATAATAAACAGATTGATAATAGGTATGTAAGTAAATAAGTAAGGGAATGCTTCTCTTTACAGTACCATGCCAGCAAACACAAGTAGAAGGAATGGTAAAGCTTAAAAAGTACCAGGTGTAACTCAAAGTATCAACCTGTGCAGGCAAAAGCTAATGAATGTCTCAAGTAGGAGGTGACAAGGTGATAAAGAATGGTACATTTATGTAGTCCCAAAGTATCTCCTCATCAATCACAAGTAAATGCAAAGTGGAGAGAGCTGGGAGGCCTCATCTTAACGGAGAAATTGAAGCCCATGTCAGCATAGGAAAGAAGATACCATATGTCTCTTTGTGACACACTGAGAGGGATGCAATGTCACTTCTGTGACGTTCCTGTCCCTGAAATGTGCACCTTACATTTGGTCATGAGGACATATTGGACCAATTCAAAGTAAGGAATAGTCCATAAAATAAACTGCCTGTGCTCAGAAAAGAAAAAAATGTTAGAGCATTTGGGAGGCTGAGACCGGAGGATCCGGGTTCGCGGCCAGCCTCAGCTACCTGGTGAGGCACTCCGCAACTTAGTGAAACCCTGTTTCAAAATAAAGAATAAAAAATAGGGCTGGGGGTATAACTCGGAGGTAGAAGGCCCCTGAGTTCAATCCCCCCCACCAAAAAAAAAAAAAAAAAGAAAAATGTTAGTATCACGAAAGCTAAAAAAGTCTGAGAAAGCTGTTCCATGTTCAAAGAAACTAAAAAGACTTGGTAATTAAATGCATTGATCTTCAGCCATAAAAATATTTTGTTGCAAAATGCATTATTGGGACAATTCATAAAATTTTGATAAGGTCTACAATTAGACAATAGGATATACAGGTGTTAAATTTCATCATTTTGATAGTTAAGACTGTGGTAGTGCATATTCTATGTTTTAGCAAATATACACTGACATATTTAGGAGCAAAAGCCTATTCTCAATGGTTCAGAAAAAAAAGGGGTATGACTACCCAGATGTCTGTCTAGATAGAATGGCAAAACAAACGTATAAAATTTCAGCCACTGATTTATCTGGGTGAAACGAATATATGGGAGTTCTATTATACATTTGATTACTTTCCTGTAAGTTTGTAATTATTTAAAAATAAGCTTATGCTGAAATATCTGATGCCAGAGATGAAGACTATCAGCTAATGAGGACTTCTGTTAACTATTAGCTCAAATGTGGTCGAGTTATTTGTTGCTGAAATTCTAATACATTTTGTAATAAAGAACTATCCTTTTCTTAAGAGTCTCTCGACCTGAGACTCGTTTTGATCAGGTATGTTGTGAGTATCCCTTCTTTCAGTTAACAAAAGATTCATCAGTTCCAAGAATGCTCAAGCTGAAATGAAACACAGATGAGACAGAATTCTTTTTTATAGTCAGTGCCTTTGGGGAAAAAAATAGGTAAAATAGGTATTTATTCCCAATGACCATTAAGCTGAATAGTTGTGTTTCCTTTTGCATTTCATCAGAATCTATTTGTTTGTGATTGAGGGAAGAAACAAAATTCCAACAGAATATAAATCAGTAGGGTATGGTAGAACCTGGGACAAATAAAAAAAAGTATTGTCCTTCACTTAAAAGAATTTTAAATCATTTTCAAAGTCAGATGTTGCACTACACAAATGAAACAATCTGTGGGCCCTACTTCTGTATGATCTGTCAGATTGCACTTTCCTGATTATAGAATCTCAGATATGAAATGAAATGGCTGTAAGTAAACATCCAGATATTTAGCAGACAGCTCAATATGTTAAGTATATCCAATATGATGATCAGTGTGATAACTCCTTATCCTTGAACTTCGTGTGGTCCAGTGTCAGATGATCTCTGCATAAGAACTCAAAAATGTATCACCCCATAACATAATCATGAGTTAGTAAATTGACTGGATTCAGGTCTCCTGCCTTGTTTTTAAGGCATGACATTGATCAAGTTGCAGTAGTCCTCCATTATCCTTGAGGCTGTGTGTCATGATGTTCTGCAGATGCTTGAAACTGCAGATAGTATAAAACCCTGCGTATGTTTTGTTTTTCCTATATGTATGCATCTTAGATAAGGTTTGTTTTATACATTAGACACAGTTAGAGATTAATAATAATATCTAATAATGAAATACAGCAATGACAACAAAATCCTATAATAAAATTACTATAATAACTAGTCTTGTCCTATGGAGCCATTATTAAGTAAAATAAGTGTTACATGAACACAAACACTTGAGATATTATAACAGTCTGATAACCAAGACAGTTACTAAGCGATTGACAGGTAGGTAGTATATACAATGTGAATACTTTGGACAAAGGGAAGATTCACATCCTGTTCAGACTGAGTGAAATAGTGTGATATTTCATCATGCTACCCAGAATGGCACACGATTTAAACCGTGTGAATTGTTCATTTCTGGAATTTTCCATTTCATATTTTGGGACTGCGATTGACTGAAATCACCGCAAGTAAAACTTCAAATGAGAGACTACTATACCTCACCCTGTTGGAGCCCAGATCCCTTCCCTGCAAAATGAAGAGTCAGATAAGATGGAGGGAGGCAGACTGTGACAGTCTTGCTGACGTTCCCTTCCCAGGCACCGAGGTCAGTCAAGGAGAGCTCACTTTTTGATAGTGGCTCTATTACCTGTTTTTCCCAGGCTGACTTCAAACTTTTTAATGCCTATCTCTAGGCAGCAGACATTAATCACTTGGGTCTTGCACATGGAACAAAGCATATTTTCCAGCTCTCAGTTATAGCATCTCTAGGAGCTCACAGAGGTATAAATCTGATGTTCAAAAAACTCAAAAGAATCCACTAGTTCCCTGTTCCCTGGCTATTCTCAGGTAATGAAACAAGTTTGGTAAGTGGTATTCCTTCCCCACCTAAACCTCTCTTCTCCTGGATTTAGAATTAAATTAATAATAATTTCCAAAATTAATTGTCAACTGGAGATTATTTTACCTCCTCTTACCCCAGTAAGTGACTGAAACGGTCAGGATGTGGCTCAAATCTTATAATAGAGTTCGAGCACTTTTTTCCTCTAGAAAGCATTCCTTTTCTTCTTTACAGCTGTATAGTTGTTTTTCTTTTTAATCAGATACAAAATTTATAAAAAGAATGCAATTATTTTGCAAAAGGTCTGGAAGACCGGACTTAATGAGGAAATTATGGTAGATGTTTTTAAAAGGATATTTGCTAAATTTTAAAATTGGTATTAACTTTTTATAGCTGCCCTAACACCCTCCTACTTCTAACCACCCACTGACTTATGAAATGGAAAGGAAGACAAATGTTCTAAAACTCTTATGGAAAATTTCCAACATTCACAAAAGTAGATAAAATAATAATATTGAATGTTCCCAAACCCAGCTTCAACAATTATCAATATTTTGCCAATCCTGTTTCATCTGTTCCTCTCTAAGTAAATATTTTATCCCCTGGAAATGAATACTGCTTTTGCTTTCGAGATTGAAAACACATGCCCCTCTAGCACTGTATTTTATAAATGAATAATGAAAAAATGTCGAATGTCATTGACACAGGACTTTTTCCTTTGCTCAGGTGGTACAATAAGAGCATCAGCAGAGACAAAGCTGAGAAACTTCTCTTGGACACGGTAAGGCTCCTGAACCTGTCTGTTGATTTGTAAAATAAATTGCACTGTGTTTTCCAGCCATGCTGTGGTTTATGCCAACGCATTGGGTTGATGGATCAGATTGACAATGGTTTTTGTACCTGATGAAAAGCATTCTGGGGGTTTCTGGGACTAGCAACCACCAGGAAAGAAACAAAAAACAAACAAACAAAAAACCTAGGGAACTTCCCAGGCCTTGGTATTAACATCAGAGCTGCAATGGTCTTGACCTGGAGAGCCCTCCTGGCTGTTCTGCCATGCTGACTTCTCTGTGGAGGTCAGGGGTCAGATTCTGCCTGGTTGGGCTGTGTGTCCAGAGGAAACATAGCCACTTGCTTCAGTTTATTTCTCACCAATCGTGTTTTCTCTAAAGCCCTTCGGGGTAAGCAGTGGGACTGATGTGATCCAGGGATGGGAAGTATCTACAGAGTGTGGTAGGTGGTGAGCTCTATGAGGGCAGAGTTTGTGTCGTCTGTCTATCTTATTCATGGCTAACATTAGCATTTGAATAGTCTCGGACCAGCCAGGTGTAGTGGTGCAGGCCTGTTATCTCAGTGCTTGGGAGGCTGAGATAGGAGGATTTGGGGTTCGAAGTTAGCCTCGGCAGGTAGTGAGACCCTGTTTCAAACGAAAAAATAAAATAGGACTGGGGGTGTAACTTGGAGATTGAATGCTCCTGGGCTCAATCCCTAGACACACACACACACACACACACACACACACACACACACACACACACACACAGTAGTGTCTGATCCATGTATGTGATTAAAAATGTGAATAAAAGTACAAAGTATACAGAATGGATAAATGAAATGTTATTGCTGAAATTCTGCTCTACACCAATTCTTCCTCCTTCCACAAGCAAGAAAGTCGATTTCATGAATGAGCCTAGCTTCCTGAGATCACTGTCTATCCTTTCTAACCATTGTAGGGCAAAGAAGGAGCCTTCATGGTCCGAGATTCCAGGACTCCAGGAACGTACACCGTATCTGTGTTCACCAAGGCCGTCGTGAGGTAGGGTGCTAAAGCAGCTCAGCAAAGTGGGGAGAGATGTGCCGGAGGTGGGTCTGTGTCCAGTAACACACAACAAAGTCAGACAGGGCAGGAGGCAGAGGCTCGCTAGCAGTGGTGTGGTCTGTCCTTTTCCCTCTGAGAGAATCGAGGTCAACTGCAGAGACTTAGAAAGAGACAGAGCTGGGGCTAGACGCCACATCCTCTTCCTGGTTAGCGTGCCTGGTGGCAGAGCTCTAAAGAAATAAAATACTTGTGTTTGATGACTACACTGTTTAATACATAGAGTAATAGAAAATATATTTCCATCTGGAAGCAAAAGGGTTCAAATTCCAGTTCTGGCTCTGCTAATAAAACTACCTGCCATTTATTGAGTCCGTACTATGGGCTGGGAACCTTGTAGACCATTTCTAATTTGGAGAAACCCTTGAGGCAGGAATTACCAGGCTCATTTATTTCCTTCTTTGTAAAATGATATCTAAGAGCCCATGCACATTTTGAATCCTCCTCTGATTAGAAAATTAGTGAGAACTAGCAGGCATGGTGGCGCATGCTTGTAATCCCAGTACTTGGGAGGCTGAGACCGGAGGATCCGGGTTCTCAGCCAGCCTCAGCTACTTAGTGAGGCCCTTCACAAATTAGTGAGACCCTGTTTCAAAATAAAGAATAAAAAATAGGACTGGGGGCATAGCCTAGAGGTAGAATGTCCCTGGGTTCAATCCCCAGTATGCAAAAAAAAAAAAAAGAAAGAAAATTAGTGAGAAGTAAGCAGGTTGGCAAGGACCAAACTTCACTAAGAATTAACAGAAGAGAAAAACAATGTTCAGGGTGTCCTCAAGGAATATTACTTATTGGAAAACAGGATGTGAGCTAGACCTGGATCAAGGACAGGGTTTAGACAGGTGGCAATGAGGGAGGGCACTGTCCTGCAATGGGAAAGAAGACGAGGACCATCGCAGAGGGGACGTGTCTCTGTCCTGGCCAGGGGACAGCGAGGAGAGGGGCCTGCATAAGGTATCTCGGGGAAGAAATGAGAAAGTCTGTGTTGGGAGTCCCCAAGGACACTTTCGGTTTGGTGATTCACTAGGGAAACCTCTCTTGCTGGACAAACATTTATTAAGATTTATTACAACCAGGCAGGGTGGCCCAAGCCAGGATGATCACAGGTTTGAGGCCAGCGTCAACAACTTAGCAAAGCCCTCAGCAATTTAGCAAGACCCTGTTTCAAAATAAAAATGTAAAATAGGGCTGGGGGTGTAGCTCAGAGGTTGATGTACCTGGATTCAATCCCAGTGCATGTATATTATATCGTACTATAATGTATGTTATGTTATAGTATGTTATAGTATGTTATAGTATGTTATAGTAAAGGGAAACAAAGCCAAATCAGCAAAGGATGTGCCCATGGGACGAACTCCAAAGAAAACCAAATACAAGCATCCAAGAGCATTTTCCCCATGGGATCACACAAAAATACCTAATTCCTGCAGCAAGGAGCTGCAGCAATACTTGTAAAGTGCTGTCCACCAGAGCTCATAGGAGACTCGGCACCCAGGGCTGTTGGAGGCAGGTTTCGTAGACACCTTCTGCCTACCACATTCCCCAATCCTAGACTCCCAGAAGGAAAGCTCAGGTTCTGCCTAACCCACATTGTTGACACTTAGTTGGGTCACAGCCAGCCCCCCTTAGCATTTAAGGAATGGGGAGAGCCCACCTGAGATCCACGTTCCAAAACACCGGCCAGGGGCTAACCATGCAGGCAGGACATTATCAGGACAGTCATCATGTCTACTTTGTTAAATCTTCTGCTTAAAGTCAAATAAGTGGGAAGAAGCCAGAGAGGCGCTTCCTCATCAGACACTGTGAACGAGACGTCAAAGCCACAGAGCAAGGATGGTGAAACTCTAGCACATACGAGCCAGCCTCGCAATTCATAGCCAATCCATCACAGCACGATTGCCAGCTAGACCCAGATGCAGCCTCAGAGTACTTCTTAACAAACACTGATGGCCCCAGAGCCAAGCTGTCAAGACTAATAACACAGGTTGCAATACTGCATAAATACCATCCAAGTGAGAGGTTACAAAACAAAGGTAAGAAGAATCTGAACCGGTTGTGTCTCAGCATTGCTTCTCAACAATTGCTGCATCTGTGTTTCATGTATTCTCAGTGAGAACAACCCCTGTATAAAGCATTATCACATCAAAGAAACGAACGACAACCCCAAGCGGTACTATGTGGCTGAGAAGTATGTGTTTGATACCATCCCTCTCCTCATCAATTATCACCAGCACAACGGAGGAGGTGAGTTCTTGGGGATGGAGCCAGAGAGGTCGGACAGGGAACTTGGAGAGAAGGGACGCAAGCCCCACCTGATTTCTTCATGCCAGATGAGCTAGCCATAAATAATAATTAAATATGCAAGTGGGAAAGGAGACTGGATGTTTGCTTATCTCATTCATCTTGCATTGGCTGTAGAAATCATGAATTCCACCTCCTGCTTATGATTTTTCTCCAGAAAGTGTGGTATCAGCAGGCAGGCTTTGGTATTTTCATTCTAGCATAACAATAGCTCTTTTTTTTAATTGGTGCATTGTAATCACACATCTTAATGAGGTACAAGCTGGTAGAGGCATACATGCACATGACACTCATTTAACCCTTCCCCAATTCCCACCCCATCCCCTCCCCGTCCCTCCTTCTCATGTTACAAATAGCTCTTGCATCAGATCCCTTCCCCCCACCCCCCGGTGATTTAATTTAGACAGTTGTCACAGCACATCTCTAATCATTTCCTTCGGCTTTTCTGTCACCCCAGGTCTGGTCACTCGACTCCGGTATCCAGTTTGTTCCTGGAGACAGAAAGCCCCAGTCACAGCAGGGTTGAGATACGGTGAGGGGTACAATCCGAAATGTTAGGTATTTGAGCTAAAATTCATGTCCCTAAAGGTCCGGAGCAAATTCTAAGTGGACTTGTCATGAGCCTAACTGTTCTCCAGACTTTAAATGACCATTAAAACAGGTACACTGCTTATGCAGAGAAGGCAGCACTAATTAACCTTGAGAGTGTGTAGAGAAGTGTATGTATGCGAACAATGACCTAGATCAAGTCCATGTCCTCTGGTTTTAATGAAGAGCTCATCAAAGGGTTTAGGAAGCACCTGCTTCATACAGAGCACTCTACTAAATGCTACAAGAACAATATTAGACAACAACGCCTTAGTACTGTGTCTCCACCTGTCTTCTAGAACTTTTCTATTATCTTCTTTGTTGGATCTTTTGCACAGGCAGGTAGCCTGCAGAGTGTTAAAAGCTTCTGAGGGCTGGGGGTGGTGGCACACGTCTCTGATCCCAGTACTTGGAAGGCTGAGACTGGAGGATTGAAAGTTTGAGTTCAAGCTCAGAAACATAGCAAGACCCTCAGCAACTTAGCAAGACCCTGCTTCAAAACTTTTTAAAAAATAGTAATGAAATAGGGCTGGGGGTATAGCTCAGAGGTAGAATGCCCCTGGTGTGGGGGTCCAGCCCCCCAGGCAGTGGGGTCAGGGGTCCTTCAATAGGTTTGGATTGAGACGAGGTCTCGAGAATATGCTCACACCGCACGCAGTGTTGAAGCATATCTGTTTATTGCTTGTTAGTAGATGTTTTTTATACTATCTTTTTTGCAGTGAGGCATAGAGAACAGGAATTCTTACAGTCTTATTTTTCTAAAAGTTGAGTGGGTACATCTTTAACTAGAAAAGCTATTTCCCATGGCATTTAATGGGATTAAGAAAACAGTAAAGGTTACAAAATACAATACGTATATAAAGATTCTTTTAGTACAAGGCAGTGTTAAAGGTTAACAACAAATAGTCTCTATTCATTAGTTTAAATCTTTACTATTTGTTTAGCTCCTTTAAGCAATATTCTTATCTTTTTCTCAGGCAGCTAGAGAGTTAATGTGTCTGGTGAAGTTCCAGAGAGACAAGGGGGAAGTGGGCAAACTGTCTTAAAGCCTTCTTTATTCATAGATAAAATAATAGACCTAAGTCTCTTTGGCTTATTTATTTTGTTTCTATACCTGTGTGCTGAGAGGGAACATGAGGCTGTTTAGTAACAAAGCTTGCAAAGCCCGTTTCCTGACTAATGTTTGTATGTGATTAATGAATTTCTTATGGGTGGTCTTGAGGCACTGCTTTTTCAGCTAATATTGAGGAATCACAATCTGTCCAGCCTTCTTGTGTTTCTAAGAAATTCTCCTTTACAATTAATGTGACAGCAAAACCCAAAGCACCCAAAGTTCCAGAATATAACATAATGCAAAATGGGACATGCCACGCATTCCTTCCTTTGGAATCGTCTGCCTTGCAGGACTCCAGCAGACCGAGCCTTGCTCAAGATCCAGCTATTAAGGATCTGTGGCACCCTGGGTTCAATCCCCAGTCTCACACTCACTGGTTGGTTGGAACCTTGCAAAAATCCTTTCACTTAATTTTCCCCACACATTTTCGATGGTTTTAAATGCACATCCTATGTTACTATTGGAGGGGGAGGAGATAATTAGCTATGAGAGTTCTGAGTCTAGGACTTAAACCATTTGCAATCTGTGAGTTATAGTAAGCATAGGCTAAAATTCTAGGTAGGACTCTGCAGTCTTTTTGTAGCTCTGGTCTTTACTAGTTGCCTGCTCTGCAAAACTAACTCCCTGTCACTCTCTTCCAGGCAAGTGGGTGATCCATCCCTCCGAGCTCACTTTCGTGCAGGAGATCGGCAGTGGGCAGTTCGGCTTGGTACATCTTGGCTACTGGCTCAACAAAGACAAGGTGGCTATCAAAACCATTCAGGAGGGGGCGATGTCGGAAGAGGACTTCATAGAGGAGGCCGAAGTCATGATGTGAGTGGCTGAAAGAAGAGTGCGCCGTCACCTCAGGAGGATGCCCGTGTCGTGTTCTAACAGCTGGGCATGGTGGCACATGCCTGCAATCCATGTACTTGGGAGGCTGAGGCAGGAGGATCACAGGTTCAAGACCAGTCTCAGCAACTTACCTAGGCCCTCAGAAACTTATCTTTTATTTGGAAGGCCTTGTTTCCAAATCAAATAAGGCTGGGGGTTTGGCTCAGAGGTAGAATGCCCCTGGATTCAATCTCTAGTACCAAAAACAAACAAAACCTCTGTAATTCATGCGGTGCCATCTTCTCAGATCCCAGCAGCAGCTTCCTTCTATTGTCCAGAGGATAAAATAAACCTCACCATGGTCCACAGGGCCGGCCACGGTCTGGCCTGGCCCACCTCCCAGTCTAGTCTCCTGCCTATCTCCCTTCTGGTCTGTGACATGCTAGCCACACTGGCTTCTGTTCCTCTCCAGCCTGACTCCCTTCTATCCTTCAAGTCTTGGCTCCAATGACGTGGTTTTTGTTTGGGGCAGGGGATGGGCTCCATTTGCAAAGCCACGAGCTGGACAAAAAGGCAGTTCAGCTACTTTGGTATAAAATGTTCAACAGCTTGGGGGAGTTGAGTTTGGGTCATCTCACCCCTTGCTTTTTTTTTTTTTTTTTCCTCCAGGAAACTCTCTCACCCCAAACTGGTTCAGCTCTATGGGGTGTGCCTGGAGCAGGCCCCCATCTGCCTGGTGTTTGAGTTCATGGAGCACGGCTGCCTGTCGGATTACCTGCGCAACCAGCGGGGGCTCTTTGCAGCAGGAACGCTGCTTGGCATGTGCCTGGACGTGTGTGAGGGCATGGCCTACCTGGAAAAGCAGTGTTTTATCCACAGAGACCTGGTACGCACAGCACCCACAGATGCAGGATAGAGGGGAGTATCCCCCCAACAGAGAGAGCCACGACCCATCCCCTCTCAGCATCTTCCCTCCTCCACCCACTTCAGGAGGTCCTGAGGTGGTTCCTGAGGACACAGATCACGGCTATAATTGCAGCCCTCCTCTAATTTACACCTCTGAGTTTCAGTTTGCATTCCTCCCAAAAGGAACTAGCAACCTTTCCTCCTTAGCCTCAGTTCCGTCCTGTAAAATGAAGGAAGTAGACAAGCGCAGGTTTTCTTAAGATGTTATTACTCAAGGATCTTGCAGAATCACAATGGGATGACCCCCAACCAGTCTCTGAGAATCGCTGGCCTGCTGGCCGTTGGGACTCAGGACTAGTCCTGTAATTCCCAACCACAGTGACTTGTAGGCACTTTCAGACATGAGATGCCCTGGGTGGTTTTCATCTCCAAGGGCTCCTCTCCCGTAGCCTTTTGTGATGCTAATTTACAGCCAAGTCCTCTCCTTCTTGAAGACTAATTTTAAGATGATCGTCAACCTCAAAATAGTCTTTAACTCATCTAATGGGAGACACCGTCTTCATACCATCCCTAGCGCCCACATCTCCTGTCAGATCCACTTGCTTTGCAGCCTATCACCCGTCAGACAACACCGCGAATGTCTCTTCTATTTAGGACCCAGAAATGAAGACAAACGTATTCATCCTGCTAAAGGATCTTACACATGCAACTTTGCAGTCGACTTCCAGCGGGGCGGGCATTAGTGACATATCATTACCATTTGTAAAACTCCTCAGTGCCCAGTCCCAGGGCACATGTAGAATCAAAGACTGATAATGGAGACTCTATGATTACGGATTATCCACCAACAGTCTTCTTTTCTCTTTTGCTTGCCTGTCTCCTCTCCAGGCTGCCCGAAATTGTTTGGTAGGAGAAAACCAAGTCATCAAGGTGTCCGACTTTGGGATGACAAGGTAACCCCGGACCTGGCATCAGCAAAGTCTCAGGTGTGTGGCTTGGGGCCCTGAACATCCTGACCTTGGCCTTCTGTGCTCTTCCCAGGTTCGTCCTTGATGACCAATACACCAGTTCCACAGGCACCAAATTCCCGGTGAAGTGGGCGTCCCCAGAAGTGTTCTCTTTCAGCCGCTACAGCAGCAAGTCGGATGTGTGGTCGTTCGGTGAGTGTCACCCTGCCCCCACCCCCCAGTGATCTGGGACGGCAGACCAGCTGTGTTCTGTGTCAAAGGCAGAGAGTTCTACCTCCCCTGACCCTGGAGTGTAGAGGGCATTCTACTAAGGGGCCCAGAAGGGTATAAAAGTATTGTATTTGTTCCAAAAAATCTTTGAAACGGGGGCAAGTCAAACATAGACGTAGAAACAGGATTGCAGTGGCATCTACTATGAAGAGTCAGGAAAGTGGAGTATGAATTCCTTGAATGGCAGGGGCATATTTTGTTCAACATTATATTCCTACCCTTAACCCTCCATCAGCATTTCATTCCTTCAACAACAATTTGTTGAACACCCACTATGTGTCAGGAGCTCACCTAGGTGCTGCGGCTGTGGCAGTGCAGGGAACACAAAAGACTTCTATCCTCCTGGAGTTCAGTTTTAGCCAAGAGAGGACACAGATCACGGTCACGTAATCTACCCTGTCACCATTCTAAGAACCCTAGAGCAGTGTCCCTGACAGAGGGACCAGCAAGTGTAGAAGCTTGAGGTGTCCAAAGAACTGGGGTACTGGCCTAGTGGGAAAACACCAGGCAATGAAGTTGGAAGGCTAGTGAGGCATTAGAATTTCTAAAAAGCATAAATGGGCATGAACCAGTGAATGCTCTCAGTGTGGCGGGAAGTGCTAAATGTTCTTGCTCAATTTGTCGTGTCCACCTAAGTCGTAGTTTGTGCAAACTGAAGATGTGCAAAAATATACCAGATGATCTTTTTTGATTCAGATTACACCAGGATTATGCTTTGGACAGGAGCTGCTCATAGAACGGTCTTGCCTTTCTCTATGAAGGGTTTGCTAAGGATTTACTAATCATTGACATGGGGCGGGGTAAGCTAGCTAAATGTCTCAGGAACAGAATTAGTTTTAAAATCTTCCTCAGCATTTTGGAATGTCCATTCCCAAGAACCAGGTTGTTTGTTAATTATGAGCCCTTCTGATCGATTTCTTAAAACAGGTCTAGTTTGTTAGCTGGATTTGAGTTACAGAGTGAACTTGGGAGAAATTATAGTGACATCATGCTTGGGCGACCCTCCTCCCCCAGTGCACGTAACTAGGAAAGTTAAGGCTGACTCGTGCCATCTCCCATAGATGACGAGGCTGGTCGCACTGCACCAAGCTGGGCCCCACAAAAGGATGCTCAGAGAAATGGCCACTCTGGCCCCTTTACCTTCTGGCTCTGAATGGGGCTTATTTAGCCACCGGGTGTCACCCTGGGAATTTTCTGGGGCATTATGTCATTAGAGGGTTAGGCTGAAATTCTTCCATCCCTCTGATGTGCTACCTGAAGAGAGTTTAGAAATGAGGCAGACAGATGGGAGCAGGGAGGTAAGGGTTCAGAAAAGAAAAAAAGTATGAGAAAACTAGGCTAGCCACGGAGCACTCAAGACCTGGCTGGGTTGAGTGTTTCCTGCCTGCCTTGGCCCATTTGACTTTGTCATATTTTTGTTGTGTGTGTCTGTGTGTGGGTTTTTTTTTTTTTTTTTTTTTTTTTTTTTTTTTTTTTTTTTTTGCGGTACTGGGGATTGAACTCAGGGGCATTCTACCTCTGAGCTATACCCCCATTATTTTGACAGGGTCTCACTAAGTTGCAGAGGGCCTCACTAGGTAGCTGAGGCTGGTCGCAAACCCAGATCCTCCTGTCTCAGCCCCCCCAATGCTGGGATTACAAGCGTGCGCCACCACGCCTGGCTCCCTCATCTACTCTTTAGAAGGTTTATAGCAAAGCTATAGTGTTGGAACTATGTCTTAGCAGCATCACTCCACTTTCCAAAGAAATCTCCCTGAAAGTCCTGGCTAAACTATCTTCCTTAGAGCTAGGCTCTGAATTTTTCAAGTACCCTTGAAGTGCCCCCAGGAAGCTTGACCCAGGGGTCTGGGCTGAGCCCAGCAATCTGCAGTTTGAACAAGCTTCTGAGCTGATGATCTTTGTTTAGATGTTTTGGAGATCACACTTTAGGAAATTCTAACTTAATGTTCCTGGTCTATGCTTGGTCAGGTGATCTGCAAAGCTCCCTTTTGCCTGGGTGGAATATGAATATATTACTACTAGATAAAGATAAAGCTGGGTGTGGCCTTTCTACTGAGGGCAGAAGGGCCAAAGGGATCCAATCAGAGGTCAAAAATGACCGGAAGCTGTGTTTTGAAAGGTTATACCATGAAGGCTGAGTATGCTTATCCAAAATCCTTGGGATCAAAAGTGTTTCCAATTTCAGATGTTGGAATATTTGCATATACGTGAGATATCTTGAAGATGAGACCCACATCTAGCCAAATTCACTTGTTTCGTATACATTTTATACACCTAGCCCAAAGGTAATTTTACACGACATTTTTTAAATTTTCAAATGATTAGTTCATGAAATTCGGTTTTTTTTGTTTGTTTGCTTGTTTCGGGTTTTTTTTTTTTTTTTTTTTTTTTTTTTTTGGTACTGGGGATTGAACCTAGGGGCATTCTACCTCTGAGCTACACCCCCAGCTCTATTTTTTATTCTGTATTTTGAAACAAGGTCTCACTAAGTTGCAGAGAGCCTCACTAAGTAGTTGAGGCTGGCCACGAACCCAGATCCTCTGGCCTCAGCCTTCCAAGTACTGGGATTACAAGTGTGTGCCACCATGCCAGACTATGAAATGAGGTTTCGTGTTGTGGAATTTTCCACTTGTGCACTTGTGGTGTCTTGTCAGTACTCAAACAACCTTGGATTTGGGTGCATTTGGGATTTTTAGTGTAAGGGTGCTGAGCCTGCATTTTTTTTAAAAAAACAGGCATTACCTATTATACATATAATAATCTTGAAAAGCTTCACTTTATACAGAAACATATTTACAAAATGAACAGGACAATTGAATTAAAGATGATCTATACAATGCACACACATGTATGTACTCTGGAAGACAAGCAACAAGTTTCATCATCATAACCAAAATGAATAGCTAAATGCATTTTAAAAAAAAGAATTCCATTTCAGAAGAAAAATACACCTTTGATGTGCAATTATATTTTTATGAGAATTCATGTTTGAAGACTTTTTATGATTTTTTTCTTGTTTAGCCTTGCATTTTTTTAAAAAAATTTAAAAACTCAAATTGAATTCAACATTTTTACCTCTCAATTTCTGATTTGTTTTTAAAAATCTGAAACTAACGATCCTAAGCCCTTATTTCCATATGACATTCTGCAGTTGGAACCACATCCTACCCTCCTTTTTTTTTTTTTCTTTTTTTTTTGTGGTACTGGGAATTGAACCCAGAATTGAACCCAGGGGCATTCTACCTCTGAGCTGCATCCCCAGCCCTATCTTTTAGTCTTTATTTTGAAACAGGGTCTTACTAAATTGCAGAGGGCCTCACTAAGTAGCTGAGGCTGGCCATGAACCTGTGATCCTCCTGTCTCAGCCTCCCAAGTACTGGGATTACAAGCGTGTGCCACCACGCCGGGCTCCTAGCTGTCCCCTTCTGACAGAACTTTTGATCTCCAATTTTCCAGTTTTCATCAGTCCCCAGAGTATCACATCTCACCAGCTCCATTCATTATGTCAGGAGTGGACTTTTGAGTTCTCATCCCCTGCAACTTTTAGCTATTGTCTTCAAGTTATATATAACAAAGGGCTGAACCCGAAAACTCAGTACCACTAGGAAGGTTGAGAAATGTCAGGTGGTTTTGTTTGTGTGTGTGTGTGTTTTTGGGTTTTGTTTGTTTGTTTGTTTGTTTGTTTGGTACTGGGAATTGAACTCAGGGACATTCTACCTCCGAGCTATACCCCCAGTCCTATTTTTTATTCTTTATTTGGAAATAGGGTCTCACTAAGTTTCGGAATGCCTCACTAGGTAGCTGAGGCTGGCCGCAAACCCAGGTCCTCCAGTCTCAGCCTTCCAAATGCTGGGATTACAAGCGTGCGCCACCACGCCTGGCTTGAGAAATGTCAGTTTTTTGTTTTTTGTTTTTCCCTCGGTACTGGGGATTGAACTCAGAGGCATTCTACCTCCGAGCTACACCCCTAGCCCTATTTTTTATTCTTTATTTGGAAACAGGGTCTCACTAAATTGCGGAGTGCCTCACTAGGTAGCTGAGGCTGGCTGCAAACCGGAATCTTCCAGTCTCAGCTTCCCAAATTCTGGGATTACAAGTGTGCACCACCACACCCAGCGAAATGTCAGGTTTTTAAGAATAGACAAAATAATAAAGTAAATCAGTAAACAAAATATAAAATAAAATAGGACAGTCCTAATAAGCCCAAGGTGGGCTTGGTACTGTATTGGGGGTCTGGGGGAGAGACTTGAATGCAAAGGCCAAGGAGCCTGATTTCTAGAGGTGGGGGCTTTGCTTGTTTCTCTTTTCATGGGCTGTGTCTTAGCTGTGCTGTGTTCACTCTTGCTCACAGGGGTGCTAATGTGGGAGGTGTTCAGCGAAGGCAAAATCCCGTATGAAAACCGAAGCAACTCGGAGGTGGTGGAAGACATCAGTACTGGATTCCGGTTATATAAGCCCCGGCTGGCCTCCCCCAACATCTACCAGGTCATGAATCACTGCTGGAAAGAGGTAAGTCGAGAACAACATAGCTTCCGCCTGCATGGTAATACACCACCGCAGGGCCTGCCTCCTTCCCCAGAAAAAAGGAGCACTCCTAGAAGGATAGGGTAGCAGGGATGACCCAAACAGACTAGCAGGAACGTGGCTTTGAAGGTCTTTTAATTTTTTAATCATTACTTTAATAATACATATTTTGAGGTGCTGTGTGATGATTTGATATACACGGGCAATATGTAATGACCAGGTCTGGATAGTTAGCATTTTCACCTTAAACTTTTGAAAATCATTTTGATTAGCCCATGAGAAGGGAACATTCCTATGGGGTTCAGTGTGATATTTCAGCACATGCATACGGTGTGTCCTGATCAAGTCAGGGAGGTCACCATTTCTTTCTCCTTATTGCTACTCTGTTTTAGAGCTTCTGAGCTCCTCTTTTCTACTTATTTATAAAATGTCGAGGAGGCTAGAGTGAACTATAGTCACCTGCTGCGCTGTAAAACACAAGAAGGTATTCCTTTTATCCAACTATATCTTGGTACTCATTATTCAACCCCCATACCCCCTTTCCTGCTTCCTCCTGCCCTTCCCAGCCTCCAGTGATCACTATCCTACATTCTTACATTCAGATTGATTCTTTAAAAATATTTTAGCTTCCACATATGAGGCTGAACATGCCATAGTTGTCTGGGTGTCTGATGTTTCACTTAACATAATGTCCTCCAGCACCATCCATGCTGCTGCAAATGACAGGATTGCATTCTTCTTTTTGGCTGAATAATATTCCCGTGTGTGTGTGTGTGTGTGTGTGTGTGTGTGTGTGTGTGTACGTGCTTTATCCACTCAACCACTGATAGGCATCTACATTTGATTCTATATCTTAGCTATTATGAATAGTGCTGCCATGAACGTGAGAGTACATATATCTCTCTGATTTGTTGATTGCATTTCCTTTGACTATACATCCAGAGGTAGAGTAGTTGGATCATATGGTAGATCTATTTTTAGTTTTTGGAGGAATATCCCTACTGTTCTCCATAATGGCTGTGTTAATTTTCATTTCTACCAACAGTATATGAGTTCCCTTTTTTCTACATCCTCACCAGTATTTGTTATTTTTTTTTCTCTACTAACTGGGTAAACCCCCCTCCCCCCATTTCTCATAGAGCTAATAGCAACCTTAGATATTACTGGATTTGCTATATAACGTCACACTCAATAAGCATCACTTTAGAGAGGAGAATGGGTGGGGTTAGGTGAATGCCCTCCTCTGTATCATCATAAAACCATTCAACACTGACGTGAGTTCTGTGGATAGAGAAACAGAAGTTCACTTGTGCTGTGAAAATACTAAAATGGCTTAATAAAAGTTCATTTCATTCATGCAGCAATTCAGAGTTGGGAATCACTCCACACCCTCACAGACGGTTCAATTACCCAATCCTCGGCTCATAAGCTATGACTTAAGCCGCATCAACACGAACCTTAGGTGTCTTTTGCTGAGATAGAAAATTGTCCATTTCAGCCAGTGAAAAAGTAGCTGAAGTAGAGGGACAAAAACAGTTGATATCATTGAAGGAGAACAAGGCAGAAGTGTATCTAGTATTTGGATTTTGTCTCACCTTTACCATTTCTTTACTATTGACCTTGGACAATTCTCTGACCTTCCTTTTTCTTACTTGTACGAGAATTAAATAATGCCTGATCATGGAGCTTTTATAACCAGAAACAAACAAACAAAAATTAACCTAAATATGGACTCAAAACAAACTTTGTTCACTTTCTAAGGATTAAATACTCCAATGATAATAACTGATGTTCATTTAGTACTTATTTTTTTCTTTTAACTGTCTTTTATTTTTAATTAATAGATTTCTTTTCTGCAGTACTGGGAATTGAACTCAGGGGCATTCTACCTCCGAGCTACTACACCCCCAGCCCTATTTTTTTTTTTTATTTTCGAGACAGGGTCTCACTAAGTAGCTGATGCTGGTCCCAAACCCGGATCCTCCTGTCTCAGTCTCCAAAGTACTGGGGTTACAAGCGTGTGCCACCATGCCCGGATAATAGATCTTATTTTTTGGAAGTTTTAGATTTATAGAAAAATTGAACAGAGAACAGAGAATTCCCATATACTCTCCTTCTCTCCTGCCAGTTACTAACATTTTGCAGGACTGTCATACGTTTGTAACAATTAATGAAACTCTAACAATACACTATTTTTTAACTAAAGTCCATAGTTTACATTCAGGTCACTCTTGGTGCTGTAGAGTTGGAGGATTTTGGAAAATACATACCACCCTGTATCTACCAGTATATTATCACACAGAATAATTTCACTGCCCTGAAAGTCTGTGCTCCTCTTCATCCTAACCCATCTCCAAATCCCTGACAACTACTGCTCTTTTTATGGTTTCCATAGTTTTGCCTTTTTCAGAAAGTCCTATAGTTGAAATAATACAGTATGTAGCATGTTCAGGCTGGTTTCTTTCCCCTAGCATTATGCATCTAAGGTTGTGCCATGTTGATCTTGGCTTGAGAGCTCATTCTTTTTTTATGGCAGAATAATGTTTCATTGTATGGATATACCAGGGTTTGTGTATCCATCCATCTAATTGAAAAAAACAAAAAACAAAAAAAAAAACCTTGGTTGCTTTCCGTTTTCAGCAATTGCTGTCATAAGAATTTACATGTAGCCGGGGGTGGTGGTGCATGCTTGTAATACCAGCATTTGAGAGGCTGAGACCAGAGGATCTGGGTTCGAAGCCAGCCTCAGGTACCTAGTGAGGCACTCTGCAACTTTGTGAGACCCTGTTTGAAAATAAAGAATAAAAAGCCGGGCGTGGTGGCACACGCTTGTAATCCCAGCATTTGGAAGGCTGAGACTGGAGGATCCAGGTTCGAGGCCAGCCTCAGCTACCTAGTGAGGCACTCCACAACTTAGTGAGACCCTGTTTCAAAAAATAAAGGATAAAAAATAGGGCTGGGGGTATAGCTCAGAGGTAGAATGCCCCTGGGTTCTATCCTCAGTACTGCAAAAAAAAAAAAAAAAAAAAAAAAACAAAGAATTTACATGTAGATGGAGCCACTTAGGTGGTTCTATTTATGGACATGAAGTTTCAACTCAATTGAGTAAATGCCTACATATGGTAAGACTATAGCTAGCTTTGTAAGCAACTGCTGACCGTCTTCTGAAGTAGCTGTACCATTTTGCATTCCTACCATGTCTTAGTCATGGCATTCTTAGCCATGTCAATATTTGCTGTGTTGGATTTCAGCCATTCTTATAGATGTGTAGTGGTATTTCATTGTTGTTTTAATTTGTATTTCTCCAACGACATATGATGTTGACCATCTTCTTGTAAGCTTATTTTCCATCTGTTTATCTTCTTGGTGAAATGTCTGTTCAGATCTTTTGCCCACTTTTTTTAGTTAGGTTGTTTATTTTCTTATTGTTGAGTTTTAAGAGTTCTGTGTGCATTTTGTATCTAAGCTCTTTATCAGATATTTTTCAAATATTATCTCCAATCTTAGTTTCTCTTTTTATACACTGATAGTGTCTTTTACAGAGAAGTCCTCAATTTTAACAAATTTAAACATTTTTTTCATGAGTTGTGCTTTTGATGTTGTATCTAAAAACTCATTGCAAAACCCAAAGTCGTCCGGATTTTCTCCTATGCTATCTCATGGAAGTTATATAAGCTATACATTTTATGTTTATCTACTTGGATTTAATTTTTGTAGAAGGTATGAGGTCTGATACTAGAATCATTGTCTTGGTTTTTATACTTTTATTGGCACATTATAGTCTTAAAATCTCACATCATAGTATAGTAAATAGTGATAGTGACATATATGCACAGGGCAGTTGGTGAATTTTCCCCCAGCTACCTTCCCATTCCCCCCTTCCCCATATTTAATACATGATACTGAGATTGGCATTGGTATTCTCATGTGTATACTGGGAAATGTTTCTTTCATTAATTCCAATCATTGTTTTGTACGGGGTCGTACAGTTATTTCAGAACTCTTTTGTTCCTTTGTCATAGGCTAGTTTACTATATTTATATGGCGCTCTTTAGAGATGTCTTTCTAGTTTGCTTCATTGATCTATTGGTTTATTCTTTCACTAGTACCGCACTGTCGTGATAATTGTGGCTTTATAGTAAATCCCTAAGTCAGGCAGTGTCAGTCTTCCAACTTCATTCTTTTTCATCATTTTCGTATTGGCTAACCAGATTTTTTGCCTCTCTATATAAACTGTGAGTTTTTTTGTTTTGTGTCAATATCCACAAAATAACTTGCTGGAGTTTTTGTTGGAATTGTGTTGAGCCTATAGATCAACTTGGTAAGAATCAACATCTTAACACTCTAGTCTTCCTATCCATGAACATGAAATCTCTCTCCGTTTATTTAGATTTTCTTTGATTTCTTTTATTGGAATTTTGTTTCCCTCATATAAATCCTGTACATGTTGTATGAGATTTTTATACCTAAATATTCCTTTTTGGAGGTTATTTAGCACAAATTTTATTCTGCATGATTTACTTCTCAGAATAGTTTTATAAGGTTGATTTTATTATTACCTCCTTTTGAAAGATGACATAACTGAGATTTAAAGTAACCTTCCCGATGCCCCACAGCTAATGCGTGGTACAGTTGGGATCTGAAACCAGGGCATCTGATTTCAGAATACCCGCTATTAACAATGAGGTCACCATGTCTCCAACACAATCTATACGGCAGCAT
The DNA here is from genome assembly GCA_004027655.1 of Graphiurus murinus. Lineage (NCBI taxonomy): Eukaryota > Metazoa > Chordata > Mammalia > Rodentia > Gliridae > Graphiurus > Graphiurus murinus. The sequence goes on along the minus strand of PVLC010019315.1, from coordinate 6,088 downwards.
ATTGTAAAATCAGCTGAATTCTGCTGGCTTGCTTTGGTTTTACCTAGGAGACACAAGCACAAGGAACTCACAAAGGTCTTTTTCTTCCTCTCCAGAGACCAGAAGACCGGCCACCCTTCTCCAGACTGTTAGGCCAACTGGCTGAAATCGCAGAAGCGGAACTTTAGTAGGGCCTCGCTGCCAGGCCACAGGCTGCAGATCCCACATGGAGGAAGAAAGTCCTCGTCCCATACAGCATTAGCAGCTGCCACCAGCCCAGGACTTCCCCGAAGCAGCCTGGCCCATGGCGCTGGCCCCTGAGCTGCCATCAACACAGCATCCTGAGCCACGCTGGTAGCCAGGCCACAGCAGGGAGCCAGCCAGTGAGCTGGGAGCCAGGCCAGCACAGAGGCGATGGCATGCATCCCTCTAACCTCTTGTCACCCGGGCTGCACAAACTTCAAGCTGACAGCTTTCAGGAAAACCTTTCTTGCACTTTTTAGCAAAAGGGAGAGACAGATGTAGGACCTCAGATCCTTATTTTTGTGACTATCTTTAAGCATGGATTTAAAATTTACAGTGTAAGAGACTCTTATTTGACCCAGCAACACAGTATCTCAGTCTTCGGGGGGCAAGGGGAATAAGAAGCATGCTTCTTTTTCTAAGAAAACCACCAGTGAGTTGTTTAAGGCCAGGAAGTGTGCTCCGCTGTGGACCACAGTTTCCTGCCAGGGGCGAGCTGAGGCGGTTGCCACGCCGCTGGAAGTCCCGAGGAGCAGCTCTGGGAGGTTCCAGAGAGCACACTGCCACCTGGCTACTTGAAGGGGCGTGGTGCGCCCCACAGGAGGGATCGCGGCGAGCCATTCCTGCAGAGCCCCTGGCTGCACCATTGGGGAGCAGATGTCCTTCAGGAATGAGAGGGCATCTGCAGCCAGGGAGCCAAAACTGGCCCCCAAAAGGCTTTATGCTGTTACCACGATAGTACTCCCACAAGCCATGCCAGTGACTCGGCCCCTGGCCTCCTCTGCTACCCAGAATGCTGAGGAAATGATTACTCCTGAATACTCATCTTTCCAACCGCTGGGAATCAGCCCCCTTTCTGCACCGTCCTACCGACGTCACCAGGGGGCAGCATTGTGTTGGTCAGTGCGGCCTTGCGGAGAAGTCAAAGCTCTTGTAGGTCCCTTGGGCTTAGCAATTTTAAGGTTGAGACTTCAAAGCTCCTTATCTCCTAGGAGAAGAAATAAGGACTTTGCTCTTGCTTAAACCGAGTCAGGTACTGACTGGGGTGCTTCCAAGATGCACAAGGATTTCTAAAGGTTGATGGAGCACTTGTGTGGCAGAGTGAATATACACTGAGCTATAGGCCGGTCCTGCGGAATCTGAGTTCACATTAACTCATGTTTACAGATAATGGAACTGGATTTTTTAAAAAGCCAAGCACTGAGATTGCCCCTCCCCCCCCCAATCTGTCTGATGCCAATGCAGATGCTTTATTCCTGTTCAACACTGCCTCCTACTGAGAGTGAAGGGGATTGCAAAGGCCATCAATTAAAATATTGGAGAAGCAAGACAGCCAATAAAGAAAGCAATATGGCGCCCCTAGTGAGTAATGCCGCTTCTGTGCAGACCCCTGTGGTAGACAGCACGGATCTCCAACGTGGAGGAGGGTCTTCACTTTCCTCATCTTTACCCTCACCTTGATCAGAGTTGATGACTTTGGAAGTACTCAGTCAAGGAGCCCTTTAATTCTCCAGAGTTACTTGCATCAAGCCATCAATGGATGAGCTTCCAAGCAGCTTTAAAAGGTTCTGTTGCAGACGTACAAGTGCTGCCCTTAATTATCACTCCACCTTTGGGGAGGGGTGTTCCCTGATATAAGAAGATTTGATTTTCCTGCCACATTCACACAAAGCTCTTAGAGAAGTTATCAGCTAGAGTTGCGATCTGCTCTTTTAAAATCGTGATGTTTTGACTGGCTTGGGATTCAGAGGCTTCCCTTTTTAACTGTAATTACTATGAAACAGAGAGCCTCAAGATAAAACTCTATCATTCCGAAGACCATCTTAATCAACCCGTCCACAGTCATCCCTGTTTACTTTTGAGCACTTTGTGCATTCTCTTTTGGAACCCTTAATTAGAGATGCTTTCTGGGACATTGAGCCTAAAAGGAAAACATCAGAATTGACTGATCTCTGTGGTCTGGTTTTGAAAGTTTTCTCCTGTATGGTATTATCTTTTTTTTAAGCTCAGATTTGTCGGGGTTTTCATTGGTCATGTGTACATCGCTCACCCCGAGTGACCTGTCTTGCAAAATAGGCTTTTTGTCTATTGGTATCCCCTCTCCCATATTGAGATGGTGCCCGGTGCTCACAGAGAATTCCCCTATGCAAGGGTTTGGTTCTAGTTGCATTTTATAGATTTTTCATTTTGTGCCTTTTCAGACTATCTATTTATACTTGGATCAGATGACTATTTATTAGTGTACAGTTAGTGCTGGTGTTCAAAACAGGAGTATCACAAATATCTCTTACCCTTTGTAGAGCACACAAAGTCAAAAGTTGCGTATGGCCAATAAACCCGTATATTTTAATAAATATGGTATGTCTGGCTTGGGTTCTATGTTTATCCAAAAGGTAAACTCCCCAATTTTTCCTTAAGTAAAACTGTTTACATGGTTTCATCTTCCACAAACAAGTAAAGTCTACATATCGTTCAGCAACATTCATTAAACACAGAAATATCAACCGGGCGTGGTGGTGAGCACTTGTAATCCCAGCATTTGGGAGGCTGAGACCAGAGGATCTGGGTTTGTGGCCAGCCTCAGCTACCTAGTGAGGCACTCTGCAACTTAGTGAGACCCGGTTTCAAAATGAAGAATAAAAAAAAATAGGGCTGGGGACATAGCTCGGAGGTAGAATGCCCCTGAGTTCAATCCCTAGTATCAGAAATATCAAATGCTTCCTGTGTGTCATGCAGTTGGCATAGTATGCATCTCTGTAGAAACAAAGTTGGGGAAAATAGTCTTCACTTTCAAGAAACTCCTAGCCTGGCTGGGAAGGCAGACATATAAATGGGTAAAATTATAGTCCAGTTATTAGAGCAGCAACAGAAATTTGGTCAAAGGAGAGAAGAGCCCAGTAAAAAAAAGGGGAGGAGGAACAGAATCTATGAGGGAAGGGATGACATCAGAAACTTAGAGTCTTCTACTCTAAGTGGTCCCTGGACCCCCAGCAACAATAGTACCAGTGTAAGAGAAATGCAGGTTCTCAGGCGTCATCCTCACTCACTGAACAGGAACCTATATTTTAAGAACCATGCACACACGGAGAATAGGATGCCTAGCTTAGATTTGGAGATTAATAAGTGCTGTTTTAAGCAGAAAGAATAAAAATACCAGGTAGAAGGAACAGAATATTTTGGAAAGCTGTTATTAGTTCAGTGTTACTAAAGCAAAATTGTGTGTGTGTGTGTTTGTATATGCATATGCTTGTGCCCTCTGCAAGGGTGAGACTAACAAGGGACGGGTAAATTGAAACTGATGATATAAATCTAGGCATATTTTAAAAGCCCAGAAGGTAGACTTCTGCCCTGTAGGTAGGCATGCCATTGAGCAAGAGGGAAAGGTCAAATTTGCATCTAATAAATGTATTCTGGCAGCAGCGTGTGCGGTGTGTAGACATGATAACGGCAAGGCCGGTGGAAGAGAAGTCAATTCGGAGGTGATTTTTTTCCGTTGTTCACGGTCATTCACTGTCATCTGCTGTGTGGGTGACATGTGGAAATTATAATTCAGAGTTCTTCAGTCACTTCTGGACAGAATAAATAGCTGTTCTCCTTCCTCTTACACTTTCAGTGCAATAAAAGCTGGGCTGTTGTCGTTTGGGTATATGGAGCACTCGGTACACTTCAGCTCACCGAATGCCTGCGTCCTTTGCAGGAGTCAGTCTGTGCCCCAGCGGACCATTAGACAGGAGGGACAAAGCCTGTGGCTCCTTCAGTCTTTTCCAGGACTCATCTCTGGGCTTGGCGCCCACTGGCAGATAATCCACATGGGAAAGTTCTAACGTAGGTTGGATGAACAGATCTGCTTCCCAGAGGATTCTTCTCTCTGAATTGCCCAACACACAAGCCCACCATGTTGAGGAAAAGAGGTGTGTGTGTGTGTGTGTGTGTGTGTGTGTGTGTGTGTGTGTGTGCAGAAGGAGCTATGGGTCCCCTAGTTAGAGGGACCCAGGAATGTGACATCCTCAGAAAAAGAGGGTTGAGGGTAGAAGCTGTATTTCCATGGTAAGCACATGTTAGAGTATGTATTAATTTGTTGTGGCTTTAAGGAAGGTGCTGGAAATGTAGTATAACAAAGCCCACTCTCAAGAGTCACCTCTCGATGCCAACTTTGTGTGCATGAATGTGCATGTGCGTGTGTGCGTGTACGCGTGCATGCGCACATGCATGTCTGCAATAACTCCAAGATTCTCCCCAAGGCATAATGTATCATTGGTTTGTAGGATAATAGAATCGTACAGATGCTATCAGAAGGAATTTTGGAGATCAATTATTCATTTCATAAGTAGTTACTATTCACATACGATGTGAATAACAAGTAAGATATCTTATCAGTTAGGGGCCAAACATACCACATTCAAGAGGAGATTATTTACAAAAAGGCTAGTTGAAACACACACTTAAGGTTTAGGAGCAACGCTGGGAGTGGCCCAGAGGAAAATCACAGCTGAGGCGTAGAGCTGAGGTTTCAATGTTGGAACTTAACGCCCAGCACATGATATTGAGAGGTAAGCGTTTCAGTGGTAGGTAATCTGGGCCTGGGGACTCCATCCTCACAAGTGGGATTTAGTGCCCTTACAAAAGGTCTGAAGGACTTGATTTCTTTTTGCCTTTGTCATGAGCGCTCCTCATGAGACAACTACTGCTCTGAAGCCATGATCTTGAACTCTCCAGCTTCCAACACTGTGAGAAATTTTATATATATATATATAAAATTAGTGTGTGTGTGTGTGTGTGGTACTGAGGATGGAATCCAGGAGCCTTCTACCTCTGAGCTACACCCCTAGCCTGATTTTTTATTTTTTATTTTGAAACAGGGTCTCACTAAGTTATGGAGGGACTCACAAGTTGCTGAGGCTGGCTGCCAACCTGTGATCCTCCTGACTCAGCCTCCCCAGTACTGGGATTACAAGCATGTGCCACCACACCTGGCTTAGATTTATATTCTTATAAATTACCCAGTCCAAGGTATTTTGTTTTAGCTGCCCAAACAAATGGAGATGAGTAGTGATCACCGCTAGGTCCAAAAGAATGAGGAAGGGGAGCGGTCATCGGAAGGCAGAAGGAGTCACCTGCAGAAGGTTACCTGGAGAGGAGGAAGTTCAGTCAGGCACAAAGGGAGCCCAGGGAAGCATCACGGGATGAGGCCGGCCCCACTCTACTCCCGTCCTCCCTCCCCTTAACTGCTGAGACTTCCTGTTGGTCCAATCCAACTTGGAAGCCAGAGCACAAGCGAGCTTTAGCAGAGCAGTCCAGAGAGGCTGCCTCCAGGGGCAATGATCAGGGGGTGAAGACTGGAGTGGGTCTGGGGGGGACAAAGAGAAGATACCCGGCAGAGCCACCAGCCCTTTCCTTCAGACTAGTGAAAAAAGTCCAATGTAGGAGCAAATACAGTTGTTCCTTGTTAATTTGCCAATTCTGTTATTTGTCCATTTGCTGAAATTTAAAGCCCTAAAATCCAGTGTTTTTGCAATCATTCATGGCATGCCTGGGTGTACAGCAATGACTTTTTTTGTGTGGCTTCACGTGCACGTTCCCAGCTGAGGTCGAATGGAGTGACATTTCACCTCCTAGTCTGAGCTCTTGTAGTTTAAAGAAGTGGCTTTTTTATTGTCTATTTAGTGCCACATTTTGTGCTGTTTGTTGGTGACTTTAGTGTTTACCATGACCCCAATGTGTAGTGCTAATGTGTTGCTCATTGGTCCTAAATGCAAAAGCATTGAGATGGCTTACAGGACAAAAAAAAGTGGATTAGATAAGGTTTTTTCAAGCATGAGTTATTGCGCTTTAACTGTTAGTACAATGTTGAGTAATCTGCCATAGA
>PVLC010019314.1:8437-30928 GCA_004027655.1 Graphiurus murinus | reverse complement strand
AAAAAAAAAAAAAAAAAAAAAAAAAAAAAAGGGCTGGATCTGGGTGTGGTGGTGCACGCTTGTAATCCCAGTACTTGGGAGGTTGAGACTGGAGGATCTGAGTTCTTGGCTAGCCTCAGATTCTTAGTGAGGCACTCCGCAACTTAGTGAGACCCTGTTTCAAAAAATAAAGAATAAAAAATGGAGCTGGGGGTATAGCTCAGAGGTACAATGCCCCTGGGTTCCATCCCCAGTACCACACACACACACACACACACACACACAAAAGGGCTGGGATGCTGAGTGTGGTGGTACACATCTGTAATCCCAGTACTTGGAAGGCTAAGACAGGAGTATCACAGGTTTGAAGCCAGCCTCAGAAACTTAGTGAGGCTCTCAGAAACTTAGTGAGGCCCTCTACAACCTGGTGAGACCATGTTTAAAAATAAAAAATAAAAGGGCTGGAAGTGTAGCTCAGAGGTAGAATGCCCCTGCGTTCATACCCCAGCACTACACACAGAAAAGTGTGTGCGGGGGTGAGGGGGGCTGGAAGTGTAGCTTGGAGGTAGAATGCCCCTAGGTTCAGTCCCCAGTAACAAACACACACACACACACATACACACACACTTACTTTAAAAATATAAAAAATAAGGCCAGGCGTGGTGGCGCATGCATGTAATCCCAGCATTTGGGAGGCTGAGACCGGAGGATCTGGGTTCAAGGCCAGTCTCAGCTACTTAGTGAGGCCCTCGCAACTTAGTGAGACCCTGTTTCAAAATAAAGAATAAAAAATAGGGCTGAGGGTATAGCTCGGAGGTAGAATGCCCCTGAGTTCAATTCCAGTACCACAAATAAATAAATAAATAAATAATAAAATAGAGTAGCTCCATCACATTAAGGATGGCACAGCTGGGTGTGGTGGCGCACGCTTATAATCCCAGTACTTGGGAGGCTGAGACCAGAGGATCTGGGTTTGCCATCAGCCTCAGCTACTTAGTGAGGCCCTTGGAAACTTAGTGATACCCTGTTTCAAAATAAATAATAAAAAATAGGGTTGGGGGTGTGGCTTGGAGGTAGATGCCTCTGAGTTAAAAAAAAAAAAAAAAAAAAAAAAAAAAAGGATGGCACAAACCTGGACAGCTTTGGGAGTGAAGGGGTACTCTTAGTTGTTAAGACAAGGGCTACCTGCAAAAGTGAGGACAGCAGTGACCTTGGCCAAGAGCCTTCCACTTTAGCATGGTAGAGTCTGTGGGGCCCGGGACATAGACTCCATCTGGGGCACCTAGGCAGATGGCAGGGACAGACCCAAATGTAGTGGCACCTGGGCCCTCAAACTTCTGCACCTTAGGACTCCCTTTTCTACCTTTAGCTGGTGGCTGTTGCCTTCTCCACCCGCCTCCACCTGTCTCTCATTCCTGTTAGGCTTTGTATTTGTTCTTGGTGCCACAGCCCTGTAGTCATTTGCTGGGTACACTCCATGAAGGCAGGCATTTGTCTGTTTTGTTCTCTGCCATGTCCCCAGAGCCTGGAACAGCGCGTGGCACAGAATAGATACTCATTTGTGGAACGAGTGACCTTATGAGTAAATCCATCAATCACTTTTCTAGTAGTGATGATCTATTTACTGGTCCACTGCCCCTACTGGCTTATGACTTTGTCCAGGTCAGGGAAGCTGTTGTACTTATGTGTGTGACTCCTGCACTACCCGGCTCAGAGCAAGAGCTACACATTTTTTTTTTTTTGGTGGTGGTATTAGAGATTGAACCCCGGGGGAGTTTTTACCTCTGAGCTACATATCCAGCCCTATTTTATTATTTTATTTTTTTAGTTTGAACAGGGTTTCACTAAGTTGCTGAGGCTAAATTGCTGAGGCTGACTTCGAACCTGTGATCCTCCTGTCTCAGCCTCCCATGTACATGGGTTACTGGTATGCGTCACCACCCCCCCCGCCCCCAGGTCCTCACCATTTTGTTGAGTGAGTGAAAGGTAGTATCCCGCAGTCTTTGACTTCTCTGCTCACCTCCGTCCCTCCCCCCAGGCCGAGGAGTCACTGCGGGGCAGTTTAGGGCAGTATCTGACACATGGCTTTCCGCTGGCCTGACCACCAGCTCTGCCACTCTCTAGAAGCTGGTGGGCTCCTGCGTGTGGGAGGAAGGCGGTGCCTTGGGAAGGTGGACGGCGAGCCAGATTAGACTGAGGAACCGGAGGTCTTCCCAGGGACCTCGTTTAGAAAGGCTGAGCTCGAAAGCTGCGAACCAGTCAGGCTGGGGTGGATCGCGCGAGGCGTCAGGAAGGCGCTGCGAAGGCCGGGGCTGCCCCCTAGTGTCGAGACCCGAAACTGCAGCAGGGGCCTGGCGGGAGGACTCGAGTGCGGCGGGAGCTGGCTCCACCCCGCCCCGCAAGCCCGGCCCCGCGGACCCGGAAGTGACGTCAAAGGCGCGCGTCACGGGGCGGGAGTCAGCTGAGCTGCCGGGGCGAGGTTGTGGTCGCTTGGGATCGGATAAGGGGATCCTGGGATCTCTCGGGGGTGGGAGTTGGGTACGCGATTGCGCTAGGTTCAAGTGGAAGGGCTCTTAGATCTCTGGGAGGCGATAGCGAGAAAGTCCTCAGGATTTTAAAAAGGCGGTGGCAGATTCCCAGGATCTGTCAAAACCTGAGGGGTCGCAGCTTCCGATCCGGGGCAACGGGGATCCCTGGGGGGAGCCCAGTTTTGATCCCCGAGCCCCGGACAAAGGACCCAGAGGTCGGACACCATGGCGTCCATCCTGGACGAGTATGAGGACTCGCTGTCCCGCTCCGCCGTCCTGCAGCCTGGCTGCCCTAGCATGGCCATCCCTCACTCGGGTAAGGAAGAGGAGGGCGCCGCTGCAACTTTCGGCTTTCCTGCACCTGCAGGGAAGGAGCGGAGAGGGCGGCTCCTAGAACTTGTGGCCACCTCCGGACGTACATTCGGGATCTAGGGCCTTGATTTTCCTCAGGTTCTCCTGGCTCCCAGCTGGTGAATGGTGGAAACTTGAAAGAGCAGCCTCGTGATCTAGGCCCTGCACTAGGGTCCTTCCTAAAGAGGGAACCTGCGCTCAGATAAGGAAGTACTTGCCCACAGGGCCGCAGTTGGGCTGTTGGAAGAACTGAAAAAAGGCTCTAGACTTCTGATACCTGATTCTGTGCTTTTCTCCGCCCCTTGCAGGTGGGGTAGGAGGAAGGGAATAGGTAAAGAAACTGGTGTAAAAGGAATATTGTAGGGGATGGAGGGATGGTCCTAAAGGGCCTTTTGTCACTGAACAGGGAAAAACGAAGATAAATTATTATTGGTTTTGGCTAGAGCTGGGTGCAACCTGGAGTTCAGGGGCGATTTTTGTAGAAAGTAGTGCAGAATTCTGGGATATTTTGAACAATTGGCTAGAGTAATCAGCTGCAGTTGGTTAACACCAGTGATTGGAACTATTCCCCAGGGCTCCCTCTGCCTTAAATCTTCTGGAGACTCGCTGAGTCTCTCTACCACGTGGTCAGGGAAGAGGGGAGAAAATGGAGTTAAAATACTCAAGCTAACCTGGAATTACTGGGCCAAAGAGTGATAATAAAGAATGCTCAAGCCAACTCCCTACCAGACTCACACCCTCCTCTCCTCCCATTACCATTGGGACCAAATATTTCATGCTGTAATAGCATCTCAGGGGTTCAAAGAATCAACCCCTCACTGCTGTCAGAAGTGTGGGAAGGCCGGGTGTGGTGCTGCCCGCTTGTAATCCCAGTACTTGGGAGGCTGAGGTAGTAGAATTGCAGGTTTGAGGCCAACCTCAGCTACTTAGTGAGGCCCTTCACAACTTACTGACACTCTGTTTCAAAATAAAGAATAAAAAATAGGGCTTGGGGTGTAGCTTGGAGGTAGAATGCTCCAGGGTTCAATCCCCAGTACTACACACACACAAAAAAGATGAAGTGTGGGAAAGCCCAACACTCTTACTAAAGGTGACTGGCAAACTACAGTGATCTCTAACACTTAACCAAAGTCCTGGAAGTAGGAATAGGTTGGGAAAGTGTCAAGTAGCACTGTCATTTCTTGGTTTTGTTTTTTCTTATTTGGTTTGGCTTTGTTTTTTTTTCTTCTCCTTGCCTTTCTTCATCTCTTCCATGGTTGATTTTTACTCCTTACCTGTAGGGTATGTGAATGCCCAGCTGGAGAAAGAAGTGCCTATCTTCACCAAGCAGCGCATTGACTTTACTCCTTCTGAGCGTATCACCAGTCTTGTTGTCTCCTGCAATCAGCTCTGCATGAGCCTGGGCAAGGATACACTGCTCCGGTAATTAAGGGCTGAAAAGGTTTAGGAGTAGAGAGTGCTAGGATATTTGGGTACTATTAACTGACTGGGGCTTTTCTTTACTCTGGGCAAGTGAAGTGGTAGATTTGGAAATTTCAGGACATATTCTGTCCCTTCTCAGAGAGAACCCATATAGTATAGTAGTTAACAATTTGATGTGAGCCGGTTGTAGTGGTGCATACCTGTAATTTTAGTACTTGGAAGACTGAGACAGAGGCTGGAAGGTTCAAGGCCAGCCTCAGTAATTTAGCAAGACCGTGTTTCAAAATAAAAAATTAAGCTCCCTCGCTGCAATCTATTGAAAGTCAGCCCTTGACACAAGGGTTTGTAAAAAAAAAAAAAAAAAAAAGTAATAAAAAAAAGGATAAGAGATAATAAAAAATAAAAGGAAAAAAAAATAGGGCTGGGGGTGTGGCTCAGAGGTAGAATGTCCCTAGGTTCAATCCCCAGCACCACACACACACACACACACACACACACACACACACACAAAGAATCTGATGTGGATTTAGATCCTAGCTATGCCACTTACTAGTTATGGAATCTTGAACAAGTCACCTAATCTCTCTAAATATCTGTTCATCTGTTAAAGGTAATCTCAGCCCACAAATTGGTTACATAAATTGTTGGAACTATGTAGAGTCCTCAATTACATATCCACTAGAAATGGAAATAATATATGACAGAGGTGTCTGCAAAATTGTTTATCTAAAAACAATCTGGGATAAACAGAGCCTCTGTGCCTCTGTTACACAAAATGAATTTTTTTTTTTTTTTTTTTTTCGGTACTGGGGATTGAACTCAGGGGCATTCTACCTCGGAGCTATACCCCCAGCCCTATTGTTTATTCTTTATTTTGAAACAGGGTCTCCCTAAGTTGCGGAGTGCCTCACTAGGTAGCTGAGGCTGGCTGTGAACCCGGATCCTCTGGTCTCAGCCTCCCGAATGCTGGGATTACAAGCGTGCGCCAGCACGCCCGGCTCAAAATGAATTTTCTTAATGGACTAGATATTTAAATATAAAAAATAAATAATGAAGCCAGGTAGAGGCCAGGAATGGTAACACATGCCTGTAATCCCAGCTACTCTGGAGGCTAGAGCAGGAGGATCACAAATTTGAAGCTAAGTTGGGCAGCTTAGAAGACTTTGTCTCAAAATAAAAAGTAAAAAGGACAGGAGACATAGCCCAGTGGTAAAGCACCTCAGGGTTCAATCTCCAGTTCTGCAAAGTTATACCTATTTTTTTTTTTTTTTTTTTTTAATCAGGGGAGAGCGCGAACGCAGTCCCCCACTACCACAAATTATGCAGTCGAGTTTCCCACATTTGGGGAAATTGCAGGGGTCAGCACATCCGGAGTGCAATGGATAAGTCTCGCCCTGGGAAAACCACCTTTGTGATCATGAAGTCATACCAATTTCATAATCTATGAAATTACTTTTCCAGCTGGGTATGGTGGTGCACACTTGTAATCCCAGTACTTGGGAAGCAGAGACTGGAAGATCACAGGTTTGCAGCCAGCCTCAGCTGCTTAGTGAGGCCCTCTGCAACTTGGTGAGACCCTGTTTCAAAATAAATACATACACACACACACACACACACACACACACACACACACAAATTACTTTTCCAAGCTGGGCATGGTGGTGCATGCCTACCATCCCAATACTTGGGAGGCTGAGACAGGAGGATCACAGGTTCAAGGACAACCTCAGCAACTTGTGAAACTCATCAACCTAGTGAGACCCTGTTTCAAAATAGAACTAAAATAGGACTGGGGTGTAGCTTGGAGGTAGAATGCCACTAGGTTCAATTCCCAATACCACAAAAACAAACAAACAAACTGCACAGTATTCTATTTTATGGCTGAGTCATAATTTAATCATCTCTTCTATGCTGGTAGGCTTTTAGCTTAGGTTCAGTTCTTCCTACCACAATCAGTATTCTGTGTCAATGTCATTGCAAACTGGTACTTTCTTTCTATAGTGTATATTCTGCCCGGCTTGTTGTGCAATTATTAAAACAAAAGGGGTGGATATGATCAATGTGTGGGATTACAAGCATTTGCCACTATGCCCAGCTCCTATTTTATTTTTCTGGTTTTGTTTGTGTGTGTGTGTGTGTCTGTGTCTGTGTGTGTGTGTGTGTGTGTGTTTCTGGGGATTGAACCCAGAGGCATTCTGCCTCCAAGCTACACCCATGGCCCTATTTTTATTTTGAAACAGGGTCTCACTACTTCTTGCTGAGGCTGTCCCTGAACCTATAATCCTCCTGTCACAGCCTCCCAAGTACTGCAGGTATGTGCCACCACACCTGGCTTGTTTTTTATAATTGAAACGGGGTCTCATTAAGTTGTCAAGGGTCTTGCTAAATTGCTGAGGCTGGTCTCAAACCTGTGATCCTCCTGTCTTAGTCCCCCAAGTACTGGGATTACAGGTGTGTGCCAAGCCTGACTGACCTGAGGGATTGTGTGTGTGTGTGTGTGTGTGTGTGTGTGTGTGTGTGTGTGATGCTGGGGATTAAATCCAGGGATCATTCTACCTCTGAGCTACATCCCTAGCCATATTTTGTTTTTTGCAGGTCTGGGGAGTGAACTCAGGAGCATTCTACCTCTGAGCTACACCCCCAGCCCTATTTTTTATTCTTTATTTTGAAACCGAGTCTCACTAAGTTGCGGAGGGCCTCACTAGGTAGCTGAGGCTGGCCGCGAACCTGGATCCTCTGGTCTCAGCCTTCCGAATGCTGGGATTACAAGCGTGCGCCACCATGCCCGGCTAATATTTTTTGAAACAGGGTTTTGCTAAGTTGCCAACGGACTTGCTCAGTTGCTGAGGCTGGCCTCAAACCTGCAATCCTCCTGTTTAAACCTCCTGAGTACTAGGATTACAGGTGTGTGCCACCACACCTTGCTCTGAGGGGTTTTTTTTGGTTGTTGTTGTTTTTATGGTACTGGGGATTGAACCAGGGGCATTCTACCTCCAGGCTACATTTTTTTTTTCTTTCTTTATTTTGAAACAGAGTCTCACTAAGTTATGGAGGGCCTCACATAGTAACTAAAGCTGGCTGCAAACCTTCGATCCTCCTGTCTCAGCCTCCCAAGTACTCTGATTATATGGGTGGGCTACCATGCCCGGCTGCTCTGAGGGTTCTTAAGAAGGACCCTGTATATCTTTGAAGGTTCTCTTGGGATTATATTCAGAATTTTTTTACATAATCCCAGCATTCGGGAGGCTGAGACCGGAGGATCCAGGTTCCCAGCCAGCTTCAGCTACCTAGTGAGGCACTCTGCAACTTAGTGAGACTCGGTTTCAAAATGAAGAATAAAAAATAGGGCTGGGGGTGTAGCTCGGAGGTAGAATGCCCCTGAGTTCAATCCCCAGTACCACAAAAAAAAAAAAAAGAATTTTTTTTTACACTTTTATTGCTGCATTGTAACTATACATCATAGTGAGATTCAGAATGATACAAGCATACATGCACACATCACTTGGCGTATGTTCCTCCATATATTCAGAATTTTCTATGTGTATGTAGATTTCAGAGAAGAAACACTGTGACTTTTACCAGATTATAAAGAGGTTCATAGTCCAGAAAAGGATCTCTTTTCTCTAAGGTGATGCTGTGACTCTTATCTCCACAGCATTGACTTGGGCAAGGCAAATGAGCCCAACCAAGTGGAGCTGGGGCGCAAGGATGATGCCAAAGTTCACAAGATGTTTCTGGACCACACTGGTAAGCAAGGGTGAAGATCTGAAGAGGGGGGCGTTTGGGTGAGTCACTGCCACTCACTGGGATCTAAGGGAGAAAAGGACCAGGAGGAGGGTGGGAACACAGCATCCACTAGAGTGCCATGTTCTGCCCTTTCCAGGCTCTCACCTGCTGATTGCTCTGAGCAGCACCGAGGTCCTCTACGTGAACCGTAATGGACAGAAGGTACGGCCTCTAGCACGCTGGAAGGGGCAGCTGGTGGAAAGTGTAGGTTGGAACAAGGCACTGGGCACTGAGAGCAGCACAGGCCCCATCCTGGTTGGCACTGCTCAAGGCCAGATCTTCGAAGCTGAGCTCTCAGCCAGCGAAGGTGGGCTTTTTGGCCCTGCCCCAGATCTCTACTTCCGTCCACTGTACGTGCTAAATGAAGAAGGGGGTCCAGCGCCTGTGTGTTCCCTGGAGGCTGAACGGGGACCCGACGGGCGAGGCTTTGTCATCGCTACCACTCGGCAGCGCCTCTTCCAGTTCATAGGCCGAGCAGCAGAGGGGGCTGAGGCCCAGGGCTTCTCCGGGCTCTTTGCTGCCTACACAGACCACCCACCCCCATTCCGTGAGTTTCCCAGCAACCTGGGCTACAGTGAGCTGGCCTTCTATACCCCCAAGCTGCGCTCTGCACCCCGCGCCTTTGCCTGGATGATGGGGGATGGCGTATTGTATGGCTCATTGGACTGTGGGCGTCCTGACTCCCTGCTGAGTGAAGAGCGAGTCTGGGAGTACCCAGAAGGGGTAGGTCCTGGAGCCAGCCCACCCTTGGCTATCGTCTTGACCCAGTTCCACTTCCTCCTGCTGCTGGCGGACCGGGTGGAGGCGGTGTGCACGCTGACTGGGCAGGTGGTGCTGCGGGATCACTTCCTGGAGAAGTTTGGGCCACTCAAGCACATGGTGAAGGATTCCTCCACGGGCCAGTTGTGGGCCTACACTGAGCGTGCTGTCTTCCGCTACCATGTGCAGCGTGAGGCCCGGGATGTCTGGCGCACATATCTGGACATGAACCGCTTTGATCTGGCCAAGGAGTATTGTCGAGAGCGACCTGACTGCTTGGACACAGTCCTGGCCCGGGAGGCTGACTTCTGCTTTCGCCAGCGTCGATACCTAGAGAGTGCCCGCTGCTATGCCCTGACCCAGAGCTACTTTGAAGAGATTGCCCTTAAGTTCTTGGAGGCCCGACAGGAGGAGGCCCTGGCTGAGTTCCTGCAGCGAAAACTGGCCAGTTTGAAGCCAGCTGAGCGTACCCAGGCCACACTGCTAACTACCTGGCTGACGGAGCTCTACCTGAGCCGGCTTGGGGCTCTGCAGGGTGACCCAGAGGCTCTGAACCTCTACCGGGAAACACGGGAGCGCTTCCGTGCCTTCCTCAGCAGCCCTCGCCACAAGGAATGGCTCTTTGCCAGCCGTGCCTCTATCCATGAGCTGCTTGCCAGTCATGGGGACACAGAACACATGGTGTACTTTGCAGTGATCATGCAGGACTATGAGCGGGTGGTGGCATACCACTGTCAGCATGAGGCCTACGAGGAGGCCCTGGCTGTGCTGGCCCGCCACCGTGACCCCCAGCTCTTCTACAAGTTTTCGCCCATCCTCATTCGTCACATCCCCCGCCAGCTGGTAGATTCCTGGATCGAGCTGGGCAACCAGCTGGATGCCCGGCAGCTCATCCCAGCGCTGGTGAACTACAGCCAGGGTGGTGAGACCCAGCAGGTGAGCCAGGCCATCCGCTACATGGAATTCTGTGTGAATGTGCTTGGGGAGACTGAGCAAGCCATTCATAACTACCTGCTGTCGCTGTACGCCCGTGGCCAGCCAGCCTCTCTGCTGGCCTACCTGGAGCAGGCAGGAGCCAGCCCACACCGAGTACATTATGACCTCAAGTATGCTCTGCGACTCTGTGCTGAGCATGGCCACCACCGTGCTTGCGTTCATGTCTACAAGGTGCTGGAGCTGTACGAGGAGGCCGTGGACCTGGCCCTGCAGGTGAGTCTTGACCCCAGCCCTGAGAGGGACCCGGAGAGCAGTAGCTTCAGAGGTCAAAGGGTTGAGGGCCCAGGCTAGAGGGTGCTAGCTTCCCTTGCACAGAGATGCTGTAGTGTAGACATTAAGAACAGGGACTCTAACTCTACTACTTAATAAGCCGTGTGAACCTGGGCTAGTTTCTGAACCTTTTTATGTCTCAGATTACTCAGCCATAAAATGGGGTTAGTATTGAGTTACTTTTATTTCACAGGGTTGATTATAACTGCATAAGAAAAGCACCTAATACATACATGTTAGCAGAAGAAGAAGAAGGTGCTGAGTTACATTTCTTTCTTTTTTCTTCAGTACTGGGGATGGAACCCAGTGCCATTCTACCTCCAGGCTAAACCCCCAGTCCTATTTTTTTTTTTTTTGCGGTACTGGTTATTGAACTCAGGGACATTCTACCTCCGAGCTACACCCCCAGCCCTATTTTCTATTCTTTCTTTTGAAACAGGGTCTCATTAAGTTGCAGAGTGCCTCACTAGGTAGCTGAGGCTGGCCATGAACCCGGATCCTCCGGTCTCAGCCTCCCAAATGTTGGGATTACAAGCATGTGCCACCATCCCCAGCTCTATTTTTTTATTCTCTATTTTGAAACCAGGTCTCACTAAGTTGGGGAGGGCCTCACTAAGTAGCCGAGGCTGGCCTCGAACCCAGATCATCCGGTCTCAACCTCCTAAGTACTGGAATTACAAGCATGCACCACCAAGCCCAGCTGAGTTACATTTCTCATATTATGAGTTGTCACCTACCTTAAGATCACTTGAAGTGCTATTTAGCATGCAAATTCCTGGGCCCAAGTCTGACTTTACTGAATCAGAATGTCCTAGGGTGAGGCTCAAACATCAGTGGTCTTAGCAGGGCATGGTGGCACAGGTTTGTAATCCCAGTATTTGGGAGGCTGAGATAGGAGGATCGCAGGTTCACAGCTAGCCTTAGCTACTTAGTGAGACCCTCCGCAACTTAGTTGAGACCCTGTTTCAAAATAAAGAATAAAAAATGGAGCCGGGGGTGTAGCTCGGAAGTAGAATGCCCGTAAGTTCAATCCCCAGTACCGCAAAAAAAAAAAAAAAGAATAAAAATAAGGCTGGGGAGGCATCACTAAGTTGCAGAGGCTGGCTGCGAACCTGCAATCCTGTCTCAGCCACCCAAGTACTGGGATTACAAGCATACACCACAATACTCAGCTATTTTATTTTTTATTTTTTTGGTACTAGGGAATGAACCCAGGGGCATTCTACACCCCCAATCCTATTTTTTATTCTTTATTTTGAAACAGCATCTCAATCAGTTGTGGAGGGCCTCACTAAGTAACTGAGGCTGTCTTCAAACCTGTGATCTTCCTGTCTCAGCCTCCCAAGTACTGGGATTGGAGGCATGTTCCACCATGCCTGGCTCCCAGGTGTTTTTTTTTTTCCCGCGGTACTGGGGATTGAACCCAGGGTCATTCTACCTCCAAGCTATACCCCAGTCCTCTTTTTTATTCTTTATTTTGAAATAGGGTCTCACTGAGTTGCGGAGGGCCTCACTAAGTAGCTGAGGCTGGCCTTGAACCCTGATCCTCCCTGTTTCAGCCTTCTAAGTACTGGAATTACAACAGGGGCATTCTACCTCTGAGCTATATGCCTGACCGGGGTAGTGGTGGGGTGGTGGTATGTGTGTGTGTGTGTTAGTTACCAGGGGTATTCTACCTCTGAGCTATACCCCCAGTCCTATTTTATTTTTATTTACTTATTTATTTTGGGGGGTACTGGGAGTCGAACCCAGGAGCATTTTACCCCTGAGCTCCACCTCAGCCATCTTTTTTATTTTTTTTTTTATTTTTTATTTTTTATTTTTTGCGGTACTGGGGATTGAACTCAGGGGCATTCTACCTCCGAGCTACACCCCCAGCCCTATTTTTTATTCTTTATTTTGAAACCAAGTCTCACTAGGTTGCAGAGTGCCTCACTAGGTAGCTGAGGCTGGCCGCGAACTCGGATCCTCTGGTCTCAGCCTCCCGGATGCTGGGATTACAAGCATGCGCCACCACGCCCGGCCTTTTTTATTATTTTTTAAAAATTTGGAAACAGGGTCTCACTAGGTTGCAGAAGGCCCTACTATATTCCTGCAGCTGGCTGGGAACCTGTGATCCTCCTGCCTCAGCCTCCCAAGTATTGGGATTAAAGTGTGCACCACCACACCCAACTTATTCTATTTTATTTTGAAACAGTCTAAGTTGTGGAGAGCCTCACTAAGTTGCTGAGGCTGGCTTTGAACTTGGGATCCTACTGTCTCAGCCTCCCAAGTACTAGGATTACAAGGGTGTGCCATCACGCCTGACTCCATGTGACTTTTAATTTACTAAAATTGTAGCCCTACCACCATAAGTAGCTTTTCCATAGCTGCAAGACGGATTGGCCCATTACTCATGGCCCCCTTACTGCCCTGAGTGCTGGTTTTCCCTGGACATCTGTCTCTGCTATAGTCTCTGTCCTGGGTGAGGCGGAGTGGGGAAGGGGCTTGGCCCTAACACCCATCTTCCTCACAGGTGGACGTGGACCTGGCCAAGCAGTGTGCAGACTTGCCCGAGGAGGATGAGGAACTACGCAAGAAGCTATGGCTGAAGATTGCTCGGCATGTGGTACAGGAGGAAGAAGATGTGCAGACGGCCATGGCCTGCCTGGCAAGCTGTCCCTTGCTCAAGATTGAGGATGTGCTACCCTTCTTTCCTGATTTTGTCACCATTGACCACTTCAAGGAAGCAATCTGCAGCTCGCTTAAGGCCTACAATCACCACATCCAGGAGTTGCAGCGGGAGATGGAAGAGGCCACAGCTAGTGCCCAGCGCATCCGGCGAGACTTGCAGGAGCTGCGAGGCCGATATGGCACCGTGGAGCCCCAGGACAAATGTGCCGCCTGTGATTTCCCCCTGCTCAACCGCCCTTTTTACCTCTTTCTCTGTGGCCACATGTTTCATGCAGACTGCCTGCTGCAGGCTGTACGGCCTGGCCTGCCTGCCTACAAGCAGGCTCGGCTTGAGGAGCTGCAGCGAAAGCTAGGGGCTGCGCCACCCCCGGCCAAGGGGTCTGCCCGGGCCAAGGAGGCTGAGGGTGGAGCCACTGCTGGGGGGCCCAGCCGAGAGCAGCTCAAGGCTGACCTAGATGAACTGGTGGCTGCTGAGTGTGTGTACTGTGGGGAGCTGATGATCCGCTCTATTGACCGGCCCTTCATCGACCCCCAGCGCTACAAGGAGGAGCACCTCAGCTGGCTGTAGGAGGGTGTCCTGTGGGGGGTGGGCAGCCTGGAGACAGCTGCTTGACACTCCTGGGAGGGCCACACCCTGGTCTGTGCATAGTCATCTTGTGGTTATGTTGGGGAGTGGAATTAGAGCTGTAGCCCAGAGGTATCAGAGGTGAGTGTGTTCTGCTCAGCTGCCTGCTGAGCTTCAGATCTGCCTTAGAACTGCTGTTACCCCAGGCTGTTAGCCTGGAGCGTTCAGAACCCTGTCCTGCCCCCACTCCCTGTATCTAACAGCTCCTTCTGGATGAAGAGTACCCTTCTTCCTTCTTCACCTCTGGCCTCTGGACCTCCAGCTCATCCCCGATCAGGACAAGTCTGCCCCTAGGTGTCCCACAAGTGGAAAACAGCCCTCCAGTCCTGGGTACTTGTGGGGAAGGTGGCACTAATGGTGGTGCTCTTCAGGAGCTCCTGTGCACACTGTGAGGCTCCAGTGGGAAGCATGCTCCAGTGGACCTCATGGAGGACAGTAGGAGAGGGTGATGGGTGGGGAGCATTAAACTGTCTGCATTGCACTGATGGGTCCAGAGCTGATGGCTTTGTATTGATGCTGGGCTGAGCCAGAAGTGAGCTCCAGGAGGGGCTTGGTGCCACAGGAGGTTGCCAGAGCCCTGCAGGCTTTTGAGCCTCAGCATCTGGCCCTTCACCTGGAGATGAGCAAGAAGATCTTGCCAGATTTTGCATGCTTCCTTGTCCCTCTCTATCCTTAAAACTCATCTGGGATTGTAGCCCACCCTCGTAATGCACAGAGCAGGGGCTGTTTTTCTCTCTGGCCAGCAGGTGGTGCTGTTGACCACAGAATCCATTCACCTCTGGCTACTTGGGGTGCTGGTTTCTCAAGTCACTCTTCCTAGTGCTTCCTCAACTATTTCCTCCCTTGTTATTCCAAGACTTTTTTTTTTTTCTTGCATTACTGGGGATTGAACCCAGGGGCATTCTACCTCCAGGCTACCCCCCCAGCCCTATTTTTTTTTTTTTTTTGCGGTACTGGGGATTGAACTCAGGGGCGTTCTACCTCCGAGCTACACCCCCAGCCCTATTTTTTATTCTTTATTTTGAAACAGAGTCTCGCTGAGTTGAGGGCCACAAACCCGGATCCTCCAGTCTCAGCCTCCCAAGTACTGGGATTACAGGCATGCACCACCATGCCTGACTGAACCCAGAGGCATTCTACCTCCAAGCTACACCCCCAGTCCTATTTTTTATTTTTATTTTGAAATAGGGTCTCACTAGGTTGATGAGAGACTGTCTCACTACTTGCTGAGGCTGGCCTTGAACCTAGGATCCTCCTGCCTCCACCTTCTAAGTACTGGGATTACAAGCGTGCGCCACTACACTCTGTATCTCACGACTTTTCTGGAAGTCTCCCCTGCCTAACCGTGGTTCTGAGCCCCTTGTTCTTCCCTCCACTAGTCCTCTGCATGCTACATTTTGCTTGTCTTTCTGCCAGCTTGGATCCCTGTCTTCTTTGCTTCTGCCTGGCATTGCCATTGCCATGGCATTTGGCAGGTTTGTTTTCTTCTCACCTTGCTCCTGTGACCTGCCCCTCTCCCCCAGACTACACTTTCTTAGTTGGGGCTGGAGGCTAAGTCCTAGGGAATCTCAGAGTGGGGCCTTCCCCAGACAACAGCCAAACACCCTTTGCCCTGTGGGCAGGTGTTCATAGGGCACTGCTGGGCTCAATGGGTGTGATCTATCAGCTGGCCCAGACTGGGACAGAATAAAGAGTATTCCTGCAATCATTTGGGGTTACGCTCCCCTGACTGGGAAATGTCCCCTACTCCCCCCCAGCCTAATCCTCTCCCAGAATTTTGTCTTCTGCAATCCTGGTTGAATCTGGCCCTGATGAAGTCCTTAACCACTAGGACAACAGGCTCTCTTCATAGCCTCTGCCACCTGAGAGGACTGTAAGCTTCCCATCCGACCCTCAGGCCCCTGCCTTTCCCCAGAAGCAAGAGTGGGAGCAAATGGGGGAGAGGGCACTCTATTCATATTCTTTTCCTACTATTGCAGGAAGGTCTGGAGGTTCCCCTGCCTCCTTTCCTCTCCCCAGATAGCCCAAGGCTCCCTCACACCTAGATATAACCAAAGGAGGGCTCAGAGGCGTCTCTTTCCCCCCCGTAAGTGAATATTGAGTATAAAACCTTAGTCTGCCGCTGGTGTGGTGACTTGCTTACTTAAACGGCCTTCAACATAACTGGTGCCTAATACATGTTAAACAAACAGTGCCCTATTGCCCCTGCTCCCAAAGGGCTTGCTAAAGCAGCCTGGGATGCCCCTGCCCCTTCTATCTCCTCTTAAGCCAGTCCATCTGGTCCTGGGCTTTTTCCTCTTTCCTGGGAAAAGGCCCCAGGCTTCCCTGGCACTGACAAAATGGGGTTCCGGTGAGTCAGGGCAACGGGAAGCCACAGCTTTTAGATCCCTGGAAACCAAGCAAGGCCTGGAATGGAGAGCAGAGAGAAGGCCCTAAGGGCTTTGGCCCTCAGCCTGGGGGAGGGCCAGAAGTGGGTGAGGGGAGAGCAGCTGTGTGGGCAGGGGCCAAGATGAATGAGCTGCTTCTGGAGCCAGTCACTGGAAATAGGAGGAGTGGCCACAGGCGGTGACGCTGGGACCAGGGCAGGAGGCCTGTAAACAAGGAAACCACCTGGGGCAGACACAGGGCGGCCACTGGTCCTGGGGAGCAGGTGCTTCCTGAGGCCCGCCCTTGAGAGGGCCCTGGGGGCCGCACTTCCCAGTCGTCCGCAGGCGCTAGGGGGCGCTGTCTACTGGCGTCTCGAGCCCACAGCTCCTGGGGGCGTGGCCAAGGGAGGGTGTGCCCGCCCCAAGTCCCAGACCCCGCTGGCCAGCGTTCCCTCCTCCTGCCCCCAAGGCGAACTGGCCAAGGGCACCAGCCCTGACACTGAGGGCGCGGAGCCCAGCCTGGCCAGCCTGATGTGAGCTCATTCCTCCTGGGGCCACCGATTCTCGGGTTCCTGCCCCGCCCCCACGGCTCTGGTGGGAGGCCAGAGCCTGGCACCAACTCCATTGGTTGGGAGGGGGCTCTGAGGCCACCAGTCTCCAGGCTGCTCTTGACGCTGCCCCCCTGGCGCCAGGGAAACAAAAGGTTAGGGGCCCAGAGGGAGTTATCTGGCCCCACTAGCACCCGGTGGGGGGAGGGGGTCTACAGGGGGCACACCTCTCCACTCCCCCAGCTTTACTGATTCTTCGAGACACTTTCACAGGCGGAAATTCCCAGAGGTCAGAGGAGGGAAACGGTTAATTCCTTTTATTCAATGGGTCCCCCCTACACGCCTCCCCCCAACTTCCTCCCTCCACTTCCCGCCCCCCCCCCTGTGTGAACAGGAAGTGGAGAGGAAAAGGCTCTGAGCAGAGCAGCTGGGAGCAGGAGGTAGGGAGTGGGCGGCAGGCTTGGTGCCAGCCCTGCCCCTCAAGATTGCTTGCTGGAGGGTGGAACCGACTGTGGCCTGGGAGAGAACCTGCAGCCCCGCTGGCGATTGGCAGCTGAACTGGGAAAAGCCCAGCATTCAAGCCCCCTTTCCCCAGCCTGCTCCAGGCCAGAGGCTGCTGTCCTGAGGGTGCAAGGCATCCTTTGCCCAAGCCCCAGCTGCCCTGGCCGCTGCAGCCCAGCTCCCACCACCAGCCGGGCATCCTGAGGCTGGCAGGCAACTCTCTTCAGGCAGCCGCCAGCCCTGGCACTGGCTCCACCACTCAGCCCCTTGGCCCTGCCAGTCCTTTGAAGCTCATGCAGCGCTTCCTGTTTGGGGCGGTTGATGCCAGGGCCCCTCCCCCACCATTGTTCTGTAGAGACCATAGGTCCATCTGTTGCCCCATGGTGGGGCCCCTAGGCAGTGCCACACGGGAGCAGCACCACAAAGGACCCTGCTGGCAGCTTTGCTTATGTGGGGCAAGGCTGGGTCCTGCAGCAGGTTGAGGGTGAATGGTGGTCAGAGGCAGTCCTTGGCGGGGGCGGGGTGTGAAGTGGATAGAAGGAGGATGGATAGTTCTAGTGCTTGGGCAGCTGGAGTCCATAGCTCTCTTCTCTACCTGGAGCATGGAGATGATGATACTCAGGGAGCCATGCATGTGCAAGCCATCAGGAGAGGGCCCAGATTCCAAAGGGAGAAGCTAAGGCAGAGGGACAAATTTTGGTCTAGGATGGTTAATAAAAAGGGCACAAATTAGGGTTGTCCTTTTTTTTTTTTTTTTTTTTTTTTTTTTTTGCGGTACTGGGGATTGAACTCAGGGGCATTCTACCTCCAAGCTATACCCCCAGCCCTATTTTTTATTCTTTATTTTGAAACAGGGTCTCACTAAATTGAGGAGTGCCTCACTAGGTAGCTGAGGCTGGCCGCAAACCCAGATCCTCCGGTCTCAGCCTCCCGAATGCTGGGATTACAAGCGTGCGCCACCACGCCCGGCTTTAGGGTTGTCCTTTGAAGGAGATTGGTCCATTCTTTGCCAGCCCAGGAGTGGGTACTTTCTTCTCCCTTTCCTCTTTCTTTCAAGGCAAAAGCTGAGCAGCTTTGCCTTTGCTCAGCTTTTACCTTGAAGTAATTCTTGAGTGGAGCATCAAGAGCGTGTCATGAGGTCACTGGAAGTCGGGTGGCCCAGGGTTGGCTACCAGCAATTGATGTCCACTGAAAACAAGTCAGGGCAGGAAAAGAGAAAAGGGCACTGGTCTGACCCCCAGGAAAGTAAGTGTTGCTCGAGGTTCTCAGGCAGCTGCGGCCAAAGGTCTGTTTGTGTTTCCCAGGTGCAGAGACAGGTGCCATATATCTCTACAGCTCACCCTGCCCCCTGCCATGGCCCGATCTCAGGGTGCTAACTCTCCACCTGCTTCTGACCTGGCTTCCAGACAGGGCTAGAAGCCCAGACACGGTCTACCCCACTTTCCTCCCCAGATCCTCTGGCTTCTTTCCCCAGCTCAGGACCTGAACTGCTTCTGGCCAGAGCACCAGAGACCTTAGATAGAGACCATAGAATGCCATGGAACTCTTGTTCAAATAAAAATTTTCATGAATGTCCAATACCTGAAATTTATATGCTGAGTATCTCTGGTGGAAGCTGGGCTGGGGGGCCCACACCCCTGTTCATTCAGCCTGTCCTTTCCTCCCTCATCCCAATTTCATGGGATGCCAGGATGCCCAGGAAGCTAGAGGGAAACCACTGAGCTGCTGACTCTACCTCCTGATTTTACAGATGCTGAAGCTAACAGAAGTTGGTGGCCAACAGGAGGCCTCATCCAGGATTCTGTCTTTTCTCCATGAGATTCTTCATGGGTTGGCAGTGATCCCGGACTGTTGAGGGTGAAACAGTGTCCCAGGCCCTTCATGCTGCTTGTTTGCCATCCCCAGCCAAAGTGGGTTGAGCTGAGGGACAGGGAGGTGATCTGGCAAGAGCAAGGGCCAGTCTCTACCCTGCCATTTACCAGCTAATCCCTTGATTTCTTCCTCTGTAAAATGAGAATAAATGTAACAGACCTTGAGCAACTTTGAAGCCTCATTGGGCACAATGTGCACATCTGGAAAGCCAGCCCAGCGCCTGGCCTGGAGTAGTCCCCAACACTTGCTTCTCTTCCCCTTCGCCCCACGCTGTGTTCCTCTAGGCCAGGGACTTTGTGAGCCCCATGGTAGCTCTCCCTCACAAACCTGTCTGATCTCTTCAGGACTCAGAGTGGAATTAGAAGCAAAAGGCTTACTTGAGAAGGTTTTCATGCAAAACGATGGCTCTAGGAAAGAGGCTCAGGATGAGAATAAGGACACCCTCAGCCAAACAGTATGGCCCCTGAGGTGGGACAGGAGTGCTCTCCAGAGGGTCAGGGTCCTGTTTTCCTGCAAGAGAGAAGATACAACTCCAGCTCAACAGGATGGGGCAGGCTGAGGGGCTGGGTAGGCCTCACTCTGGCCACTGACCAGTCTTGGCCCCTCTGCCAGCCTGTCCCCTCATGGTCCAGCCCATCGCTTGCACAACAGCCTAACTGGCTGGCACTCCCTAGAGAGTCTCAGGAAGTCCCCTTGTCCCCCTTGACCTTTGATCCCCTTGGTCTGCTGCAAGCTGAATTCCAGGCAGATGTCCTTTCTTTTACCTTCTGTTCCTGGTCATTTCCCTAAGGGCTGGAACTCAGAGACACCCCAAGCCCCCTCCTTTCCCAGGACCCCCAGGACCAGCCAGAGCCTCCACTGGCGCAGTTCCACACATGAGCCGGTAAGGATCCATCTGTGGTGGTGCAGCCAACAGGTCACTAGGGATGTGGCTGGTGTCCTGCCCAGCTCCAACCCCATCCCAAACCCCAAAAAGCAAGACAGGAACAGTAAGCAGAGCCTCTTTCCCTCCCTGAATCCTCTGAACAGTCAAAGTCCCTTGCTACTGTTCCACGTTAAACCGTGCTGCGCCTCATGGCACTCGGTTTCACAATCAAATAATTCCCTTTGGTTTTCTAGTGGAATTTTTGCTTTTATTTTTTAGGGTTTCTTGGCTTTTTTTTTTTTTTTTTAAGCAATCAGTCTAAATTTGTCATCGCACATCCCCCATTTCCGCCTCTCAGTGCCTCCTTTTCATCCCCTGGAATCTGGAAACCATATGTGTGGGCAGAAACCCCCCAGCATCCCCCACCGCACCCTGGGCCCTCTCGGCCTCCACAGGGCCAGGCGTGTTAGTGGGGGAAGAGCCTACGCTCCAGGCTGGGGCTGGAAAGGGAGTTTCTCTTTGGACCTTCCCAGTTAAACCATGGAGAGGCCATGTGGTCTAGTGGTTAGGGCTAGAATACATAGGTTCTGTCCTCAGCATCGTGTGTGTGTGTGTGTGTGTGTGTGTGTGTGTGTGTGTGTGTTGCTGAGCACTGAAACCAAGAGCATTCTGCTTCTTGAGCTGCACCCCCAACCCTATTTATTTATTTATGTATTTATTATTTATTGTGGTACTGTGGATTGAAACCAGAGGCATTCTACCTTTGAGCTATACCCCCAGTCTAATTTTATTTATTTGGAAACAGGCATGTGCCATCATACCCAGTTTCCCAGCGAACTCTTCAATGCCAGAAACTTGGAAAAGTCCCTTGTCACCTAAGGGACTCAATTTCCCTATCCTCTGAAGGGTTCACTAGCTACATCATCCTCCTACCTGCCTGGATAGAGAGGAATTTTTTATTTTTATTTTTATTTTTTTGCGGTACTGGGGATTGAACTCAGGGGCATTCTACCTCTGAGCTATACCCCCAGCCCTATTTTTTATTCTTTATTTTGAAACAGGGTCTCACTAGGTTGCAGAGTGCCTCACTAGGTAGCTGAGGCTGGCCTCAAACCCGGATCCTCCGGTCTCAGCCTCCCGAATGCTGGGATTACAAGTGTGTGCCACCACGCCTGGCTTAGAAAGGAATTTTTGATCCAAAATTCTGCTCTGTCATTTACAAGCTGTGAGATCTTGACAAATGGCTTAATCTTTCTGAACCTCAATTTCTTCATCTATAAATTAGAGGCTATTATAGTACCTAACCACCTGGTTAAATAAGAAAACATATTCACAAGGGCCTAGCACCAAACATGCTGTAAACACTTAATAAACAGTTGTTATTATTGTTAATAAATGGAAAGCAGGATGAGGTGGAGTGTGGGCCTGTCTGCTCTACCACTCTGGCTAGGCTGCCCTGCCCAGACCTTCTCTGGGCCTCAGCAGGTTCTAGAGGGGCAAGGATACAGTCCCAGGGCTGTGGATCTGGGCTGAGGCCCTTTTGCTCTGTCCCTGTCTCCATGACGACCCCAGTCCCTCCCCTTCTTCCTTCCTCTGGAGCTTTCTGTTTACTGTAAACAGCTGCCCCAGCTCAGTCCTAGCTGATCCTGCCTAAGGCCAGCCTGACCCTCTCTGAACTGGGGTTGGCCTGGTAGGTGAAGGTCTATGCACAGCTTCTCCTGGGCTCCACAAAGCCTTGAGCAGGCTTTGCTTAACCACCTGGACTGGTGGGGAGGAGAGAGGAACAAGGGGGCGGGGTGTCACCTCAGACCCGGTCTGGGGGCAGCCAAGGCCTCAGAGACAAGGAGCAGATGGAGTGTAATTGAGGAGGACCACACCAAGAGAGCCTGGTGGAAAGATCTCTGGCTTGGCCTCGGGTCGACCTGAGTGCAAATCCTAACCTGGATTTGCTCTCCATGTGACCTCAGGCTGGTCATTTAGCTTCTCTGAGCTTCACTCTATTTATTGATTTGTAAAATGAAGACAATGATAACTTCTTCAGAGGGCTGGTTGGCAGGCAGGCTGGTATGATAATGCATGTAAAACCTCGGCTTAGGGCTTGGCACGTTGCTTAGCCTACCGTGACCAGGGCTGAATTTATTACTTCACACTTCAGATCCTCTTCTGCTCAAGGCCCTTGCACAAGTCCCTGCCTATTCCTCTATCTGGCAGGCCTCAATCACCCAAACCTATACATGTGCACAGAGCACATACGCACGTGTCCACAAACATACATGCCAGGCAATAAAATAAGATTCAATTGCATGAGGCACAGGAGCTTCCACGAGGTTGCATGTAGGTTCTGTTTCCTAAACCCATACCTGGGCCTAAATGGGCTGACTTTGGAACTAGGACATGTGTGCCTCCAGCACCAGGTCATCATGACTTCCTGCCTCATCCTCTGCTTTGTCTCTGGGGTTGCACCTGCCTCCCAGCCCAGCTGAGCTCAAAGAATGCTGTACAGCTCCTTCTCCCTGCAGGTCATGCTTTCAGAGCGAGATGGTCAGAGATGTGAGGCTCCTGGCTCCCAGCTCCTGATAGACCACCATTGTTAGCTCCTCTGACTCTCCAGTGGCCTTGGAAGTGTGGTCAATTTCTTAAATATTTATTTATTTATGGTACTGGGGATTGAATCCAGGGGTATTTTACCACTGAGCTACACCCCAAGCCCTTTTTATTTTTTATTTTAAAACAGGGTCTTACTAAGTTACTGAGGGTCTTGCTAAGTGGCCCAGACTGGCCTCAAACTTGCCACCCTCCTTTCTTGGCCTCCCAAGTACTGGGATTATAGGGTTGTGCTACCACACTTGATCAATTAAGGGAGCTTTGTGGGCAGAGTTTTTTTTTTTTTTTTTTTTTTTTTTTTTTTTTTTTTTTTTTTTTTTTTTTTTTTTTTTTTTTTTTTTTTTTT
>PVLC010019313.1:0-30604 GCA_004027655.1 Graphiurus murinus | reverse complement strand
TTTCCATGTCTGCTCTTGACTACCACAATGATTTTCTAATGACAGGCAGTATAAATTTAGGAAAGGGTATGTTTTCAGACCAATACAAATATCACCTCCTCACTAAAGGCCTCACTCACCACTGTAGTCTAAAGTTATAGGATCATAAAATACCGAAATAACAATCACAATAATGATAATGCTAACAGGCAGGACAGTAAGAACAACATTCATGTATTCAGTTTCCACACTCCAACCACAGTGCTAAATAGCTTATCCACCTGTCTTCCCTCAATCTTGCTTTAAAAAAAAAACTAAAGAAATAGGCACTATAGTGATCACCATTTCACTTCTGAGGAAGTTAATTTTTTTATCAGATTGGTTATTTGGGTATTGGTTATTGTACTGAGTATTGGTCATTTGGTTCTATATAACATATTCCTCCACAAGTTTACCAGCCTAAAATAATAAATATGTCTAAATATGTCTTCTCATAGTTTCTAAGGGCCAATAAAGAATTTGGGAGCATCTTCGATGGGGAATTCTGGCTCCAAGTTTTCACAGGTATGTAAACAAGATGGTGCTGAGAACTGATGACATTTGAAGGTTTGGTTGGGACTAGAAGAGTGACTTTGAAATTCAGTCACATGGTTGTTAGCAAGTGGATAAGCTTACCACACTCCTCTGTCCTCACAAAGTGGCAATTGTTTTCTCCGACAGTGAGTAAGTAATCCAAAAGAAGAGGCAGAAGCTGCAGAATCTTTTCTGACTTAGCCTTTGGAGTGGCATACATCCACTTGTGCAGTTTTCTAGTGGTCATGTATACTAACCCTGATGTCATATGGGAGGGGATGTCATACTGGTAGGTATAGGCCACTGTGGGCTGCCAACAATAAAAAAAAACTGACATTGCAAGACAAGTGTTGTTTGAGTCAGCGTTCTCATTGCTGTTATAAGAATACCTGACAGCACAATTTCCAGAAAGGAAGACTTATTTGGGGGCCATGATTCTGGAAGTTTCAGAGATTTTAGTCCATATTAGGCCAGGTCACATCTGCAGATCTCAGAACATGATGGTGGAAAGCAGAAAAGGAGAGAAGGGAGCCATGGATATGCACATAATCCCAGAGATGACACCACCAAGGACCTACCTCCTCTAGCCACATTCTACCTGTCTACCTTGCTACCCAATAAATCCATTAACCCATCAATGGATTTATTCACTGATGAAATTAGAATCCTCATGATTCAATTATTTCACTTATGAACATTTTGCATTGTTAAAATACAAGCTTTTCCAGGGCACATTCTATACCAAAACTATAACAAATATAGTAGCAGTAAGGACACAGATGAAGTGAAAGCTGTTTGGGGCTCTCAATTTGTCTAAGCATCCCAATCTGATGGGCTGTGTACGTAGCCTGCAGGAAAAGTTGGTGCCTATGATGATCATATGTAGAATAGCCCCTGAAGAGCTTATGCATGATATAATTAAGTCATAATGGTTGTAATGGATTTACCTGGGTGGTAACCTAGGCCAATGGGCTGTGGCCAGAGAAGGAAGGTCTCTAGAGGTGTGGCATTAGGGATTGTGCTTGTGTCTTTTAATCCCCTTGCTTGTTCTTCCCCTGTTTCAAGCATCCATGATAGGAGGAGCACAGCCCATGTGGTTTTCCTTTCTCAGCTTCACAGAAACATGTCCTGAGATCCATAGACCTGGACTGAACCTACAATCTCCAGGAAACTGTAGACAAATAAATCTTCCTTCTGCTAAGTTGTGTAGTCAGCTTTTTTGGAATATATCAGTGAGAATGTTGCTCAGACAGTGCCCTTTGTCATGGGAAGCTTGAGAAGCATAAGGAGGACATCTGGTCAGAACTGAAGGAGCTAGACGGTTGTTGCTGCCTCGTGTCCCAAGGTAAAGTAGGAAATAACAATAAGGTGACCTGCACAGGCCTCTGCTTTCCTGCACAGACCTTCTCTAAGTCTCAAAAGAATAGGGTTGCTCCTTCACTTTCCCCTTTCAAATATTATATAAAATATCCTTGTGGCTCACAGTAATCCTGGATTACACAGGACAGAGAGTCCTTAGAAAGTCAGTACCTTCTTAAATAGATTGGCATAATGCAAACCTACCATACCATTTCTTTTGTTGTATTTCTCATGTCCATAGTAGCATCTTCCAACCCATAAATATGCTGTATCAATATACACACACCATAATCTAACAAGACACAAAACTCTAGGCACAGCAGGCCTTTGGATGCCTCCATGCTTGTGTGTTTGTTTTTGTTTCTGTTTGAAATTTCTTAACCCAATTAGGGATAGCTCTGTGGGAAAAAGATGTGTATAAAGTCTCTGTGTTCAGAAAAGCCTTAGTTTGATTTAATTTCTTTTATATCATTGCCTTGTGATTCCTAATATTTTTTTTTGTTTAAGAGACTCCACATTGTAATTTTTGCATTATAATGGGCCTTGTGAATTAAAGGCCTGATAGTACCCCAACCTAAGACCCCATCCTTCTGGCAGACTTTTTCTTCAAAAGCAAACTAAAATGTCACTTGCTCTGGGAAAGTCAACAGTCAACTAATCAACAACTTTACCCTCCTAAAGGAACAGGTATGCATGTGCATACACATACACATACACATACAAACACACATACATACACATACCACTTGAAAAATATCCTTCCTCTGGAACTAATTCTGTATAATTTCTAGCCACCACTTGTACTTATCACAATGGTTGGTCACTGTTTGTTTTTCTAACCCTAAGTTCTTAAAGGATCTCATCTAAGTATCACTGTGATCAGCATATTTAAGACCTTTGATAAATAACAGGTAAGGCAAATAGTTGACAGCATCTTTGTCAACTCACTTTCCAGAGTCTCCATTGATGGTTTTAACATTACTTCAGGGAACCAATGTTGGAGAGCCTTGGACACCTGTGATTGCTAGAAAATTATTTCTCATAAAGGAATTTAATTTAATCTACATTTGTCTTTCTATAGATTTCACATACTTATGACAATTTTGTTCATTGAATATAGACAAAATGAGTCTGTTATTTTATCAAATGATTGTCCTTTAGGTATGAGAAAGCAAGACTCATATTCTGCTCAGTTTATATTTTTACATATAAACATCTCTGTGGCCTGGATCCGTATCTAATATGTCTCTATGTTATTCACAGGGCCTAAGAGGCCTCAGGTTGATAGGCAATCTAGCTGTCCTGGTCTGGGGAAGTTGAAATGACTTGGATTCCCCTATGAATTGTCTTTCTTTTGATAGACTATTCTGGACATGTTTTCATGGTGATAGAAAAGGCACAAAAAAAGTTAGCAAGCCTGCCCAGCAAATACTTCCTTACTCTCTGCTATGTCATATCCACTGACCTCACATTGGCAGGTAGAGAGACAAACTATGTTGGTATTTCTTTGTTTGTTACACAGCTGAAGGGTTTCCCTGGGGCAGAAAGGTTCCCAGAACATGGAATCTCTGATGCTAAAACCAAGACAGTTGATCACTTGGGGTATAAATTTGAGAGGCAAAGAATTGGGACTGCCAACACAATCAATCTACTGCTGATGGGCTGTGTGCTTTTCACGTCACTCTGAAACCAGTGTTTAGAACACACCAGTATATGTTGTCTTAATTTTCTCCAGTCTTAAACTAAAAGGATACCAGCCACAGCCACAGAAAAGTGAAAGGCATACTGCAAAAGAACACAATTGGCTTTTGCTTATTTTTAAAATTCTCGTGTAGCTATGTTTCAAGTTGATAGTACAGATCTCTTGGTCTGCTGTTCCCTAGAGTTTTCCCCAAATAAGTCAATGTACTTTCCAATTAAGCCCAGGTGAAGCTGGCCCAGACCTATAGCTAAAGTGTCTGTGCAATGCCAAAACAACAGAATGAAAAATGTAACTGCAAGGAGAAGAGTTTACCATTTCTGTTTGTGTTTTCTTCATCCTTCCCAGCAGTTTTGGGTAAGTATTTTTCTTAAATTAGCTTAAGCCCACATGTGATGGGAAGAGTTCCCATCAACTGCTGCCACCTTCCTCTCCCATGCCATCCCCTTCTCTCTCATTGGCACTCTGCACCCAACAGGGAGTGATGCCTTAGCCAGAATAGTCAGTCATCATCCTCTTATTGAGAACCTCTTCTGGGCTGGATTCTGTGCTAGATCCAGAGAATATGGTGGTAAGTAGATCTAAATCAGTGATTTTAAATAATGGTACAGAGATGGACTTCTAAACAAATAACTAGTGTAAATATTTTTTTAGAGGACAAATGCAAAATGATCTACCATAGAAATATGAGTAAGGCAAATTTGAAGGGGAGAGCTAGTCTCTATGTCCAGACAAATCAAGGGAGATTTCAGAGTTAAAGTGCCCTTGGACTACTCCTTGAGGGATGACTGGAAGTTCACTTGCAATAGGGCAAAAGAGTAAAGAACTTGGACATTGGAGTGAGACAGTTTGAAATGATAATCACCCACTCGCTTATCTGTGTGACCTTGGGCAAGTTAATTAACTTTCTATTTTCCTGAATTTCAATTTTCCTCATAAATAAAATGGCCTTTTAAGAATTAAACAAGATGAAATTATGTGTGTGGGTGTACATAAGTACACCCACATATAGTACTTGGCACTGTGCTTCTCAGAGAGAAATCACTCAAAATGCAGCTATTACCATTATAATTACTTCTGAGAGAGAAGTGGCAAGAAT
Organism: Graphiurus murinus; assembly: GCA_004027655.1. Classification (NCBI taxonomy): domain Eukaryota; kingdom Metazoa; phylum Chordata; class Mammalia; order Rodentia; family Gliridae; genus Graphiurus; species Graphiurus murinus. The sequence goes on along the minus strand of PVLC010019313.1, from coordinate 25,895 downwards.
GGTTCCAGTAGAACAATTCAGAGAGAGAGAGAACAGTAAGTTTAAAAGTGTGGAAAAGCATGACATGCTCTTGGAATTAAAAGGCAAAAGTCTGATTTGGGAGTTGACTCTTAGGTTTCAAGATGGAAACAACAGTAAGCCTAATAGATTGTTAAGAAAATTAAGTTGAGAGGTGGAGAGACAGCTGAAAAGGATATGTTTTAAATTCCACATCAAAGAATCCTGTATGCAATTGAACGGGGTGACTCAGTAGGTAGTACAGAGGGGTCAACTTAATATCCTAAGATCCTCTAGGATCATAGGTTTGAGGCCAGCCTCAGCAACTTAGCAAGACTCTTAGCAACTTGGTGAGACCCTGTTTCAAAAATAAAAATGTAAAAGGGGCTTAAAGTATAGCTTGGAAATAGAATGTTCTTGGGTTCAATCTGCAGTACCAAAATAAATAAATAAACACATAAATAAATATTTCTGCATTTCAGAGCTGACTTAGGTAAAACTAAGTTTGAAACTGGGTGACAGGGGTTCACGAACGACTTTTGCTTGAAGATTAGGAAGATCCTGTGTCATTTGGCGAGACATATCAATATTACAAATGCATATTTGAAAGTTGACGTAAAAGCTTTCTATCATTATGATACTATAATATATAAATTCAAAGCTCCATCATTTTCCTCAGTGTGGAAGTTGAGGAGGGGGGTATAGGTTTAAAAGATTATAAACTCTTGCCTAGAAAAGACAGTGACAGGAATTTCATAAGACCCCCTTTCAGTTAAGTACCTCAGTCATCTACATTTTCAACCTAAAACTATTAAAAACAACATCTCAACAACCCCATGAAGTTAAATACCCTTGTTAAAGTGATCACATATTTCCAGTTAAATAATAGCTGTGGGAGAGGGCAATTAGCAGATGCGGTCAAGAGAGAAAAAGATATGTTTTCAGATGAGATTGGAAATGAGATGGAGAGTCAATGAGGCAGAAATACACAAGACACTTTTTTTTCCCCCCGAAGTTTCTTGAATTCTGTTACTAATGATACCTTAAGTTTCCGAGGACACCGACCAGAAAAGACATTGTGAGCAAGGAGGTTCAAGGAGTTTGACACAAAGTCCAACCACATCTGATTTCTATCCGGTTCTTTCTAGATGGCATCATTGTTGCTCTATTCTTGTTGTGTTTTTCTATCAATTGAAAGGAGATGGAATCAGTCATTCCTGTACCTAATCCCAAAGTGAAAAAGAAGGCACAAGATATGCATCTAAGGAAAAGGAAGTCATTAACCCAGGGACAGCCAACAAGACATTTCCTTCAAAGTATATTCCCTGATTCCTATCAGGATGGTCAACTTCCTCCATTACATTTTGAAAGATTTTGGTCTTTTATTCTGGTTGTAGAGATGCAAATAACTATTTTTGGTTTTCCTCAGGATGCCCTGTACATTTAGTTAAGAAAAGCCAAAGAATGTAGTAGACGTCTCTGTGGGTCAGTGACAGAGAAAAATAGGACTTTGTGTTTACATGAGCCTGAGTTAAAATGTTGACCCCTACATTCACTAACTGCTATGGTTTGGATATGGTGGTTTGAGTATGTCTACCCAAAGTTCTCATATTAGAAACTTGTTCCCAGCATGGTATGACCTGTTAGGAGTCAATAAGGTCCTTGGGAACTGACTGCAAAAGGAATTGAAGTAATTCCTATAGATCCCTGAGTTAATATTAGGAATACCATATTGTTATAAAAGAGTGTTTTCCTGTCTCTTCATGTGGTCTCTCACTCTGGTCTATGCTGCCACCATGATGTGTTCACTATGAGGTGTTGTAGTGAGGAGGACCCTAGCCAGAGCTGGCAACCTGTGGATTGGACTGTCAATCCCCCAAATCATGAGCTAATTCAACCTCTTTCTTTACAAAATTCCTGACCTTTGATATTTGTGCTATCAATGGAAAACTGACTAATACCCTTGTTCACCTCGCTCATTAATTTTTTAGGAATCCAAGAACACCTCATAAAAACTCAATAAATATTTATTAGAAAATGAATGTGTGACCCTGGGCAGTTCTTTTTCTCTCTCACTTTCATTCTCACTCCCTCTTGTGTATTCTCTCCCTCCTCATGACAAAAGCCCAAGAGTAATGGAATTTGGAGCATCGAATGAAGGACATGGGCAGTTCTGACTCAGATCCTTATCCACAATAAGTATTAAAATACTATATTTCACCTCGCCTCAAAATTAAAATTCAATTCCCAACTATATTGTGTATTAGCTCTGACTCTGACCAGATCAATCACTTTCTGAGACATGGTTTCATCATTGATGAAAAAGGGAGGGATAAAGATCTGTTTCGTACACCTCTCACACTCACTCTGAAGATTAAAAGAGCTTATGGAATTGAATACAACAGTGAAGTGTTGTTTAAATATTTATGATCATGATCCCTGTGATGATTGTCTAGATTGGGTCAAATTTTCACTGGGGACACATCTTTCTGTGGTTTGGGGAGCATCTCCTGTGTCCATGGCAATATAAGCATCATCATTATAGAATGCCATTATGCTTTCATTCACTACATTTACCTCCAAGAAGCCAGATGCCTTCCAGTGCATCTAATTACATGAAGCAAAAAAATCCTAAAGGAATTTATGTGGCCTCAAGGAGCATTATTAATGGGGGTCCCTTCTAAGGATGTAATTTTGAAAGCAATTTTCCATGAAATTGCTGAATGTGTGTATCCATATAAATGTGAGTCCATTTGGTACAGTTTTCATTTAGCCCAATGACTGCGCTAATGGCATTTCTCAATAGATATTTTGGTTAAACCAGAAAAAAAGGACCCATTTGTTACACAAGTCTAGAAATGGACTTCAAACTGGGTTGTCAGATAAACATTTCTATGGTGGCTCCCATAATTCTTTTGCTCTTCATCTTTACTGATATGTCAGTATAATGAGTTTTATAACTGAGATGGGAAAGGTCTTGGTCTCTGTGTTGTCTCCAGTTAGAGTTGAATTATACTTCCACCAAAGGAATTGCATTTCACCCCATTTTGTGACCTGACAGACTAACATAGTAAGTGGTTTAAAAGATGGATTTTGGAACTAGGCAGACCCAGTTTTGAATCCTGAATCTGTGCTACACAACAGATTGCACTAAGTTTTAGTTTTTCATCCTTATAAAGGAAGATAGTAGTATCAATCACCAAAGGTCTACTAAAGTTGTCAGAACAAAAATAAAAAAGCTATACATACAGGCAAAGTACTTAATACAATGTCTGCTATATAATGCACTCATTAAATTATAATGTATGTGATATCTTCCTAGGATATTGATGTCAAATGAAACCAAAATATGTATGTATGCATGTGTATGCTCATATATGCACACTCATGGACATGTAAACTTTTCATTCCAAAATGGTTTTGCAATGGATTCAAATGGATTACATAACTAATTAAGCAGTAATTCTAGAAGCAGAATGAATTTCAAGGGACCTTAGAGATGAGTCAACTCACTTTCTTGTATTTTGAGGGAAGAAACAATTCAGAGAGGATAACTGATTTGCTGTAGCTAGTGGAAGAAACAAAACAACATTAGTAGGCTTCTTCAATTCAGTTAAGCATCACCTCACTAAAACATCACTTTTCTTCAGAGCATCCCTTTTTTCTCCCTGCACCCCTTCAGCTTATCCTTGCTCCACACACTAAGTATCAGACTTGCCTTTTACAATTAAAACTTACATGTACCCAAACCATATGTTTTTTTCTATTTTCTCTCAAGAGAGCAAAAAGAGTGTACAAATAGAGATTGTTACAGAAAGTCAAAATGCCACTCTCCTTTTGCAACATTATAACATTATTCTCTGTGTGTGTGTGTGTGTGTGTGTGTGTGTGTGTGTGTGTACTCATACATGTGTAAACTTACCTCTCAGTTATGTGACTTTAGGGCACCAGCAGCAACTGCCATGTTTCCAAGCCCCTTGGATATCCTCAAAGGTGCCACCATCAGTGGTGACCTTGGTGATGGTGGCGAACCTCTATATATTAGGGGTTCAAAGTCAATTTCCTGCTCTGAACTTACCGACAACTAAGTTCGCTTGCCCTCAGTCAAGCATTATCATAGCTATAGCACTGTTGTTTCCAATAGGGTGGCCATCTACATCCACACATCTTACCAAGACAGTCTACAAATTTAAAGGTACTTTTCATCTCCTCATAATTCCAAAATAGACTATTCTACCTACATCTTCCAAAGTAGATCATTCTACCTATGTCATTCTACATATATCTTCTCTTTACCCTTCAAAAATAGGCAAGCCTATCTTTTTCAGCAGAAAATCAAACATGTTTTGCCTCTACATATTCTCCATTTACTTCTTCCACTTCAACAAGCATGGTTTATGCCTCATTCTTTCCTGATATTGCAATATCTCCAAGACACCAATGAGTCTCCATTGGTAAAAGCCATTACTCTTGATCTTCTTTAATTATTTTGCCCTTTAGAGTAACTCACACTGTTGCTGATCGGTGAAATTCCACTGATCTCTAAATTTGAGCCTTTTGTGGGGGGAAAGGTGCTCATAAAAGAATGAAAAAAGGAACAATTTGGTGGTGTGATTTTCTAAGACTGACAAGGAATATTTTCTACCGTTGATGCATTGCAGACTGAGAAAATCATTCTTAATTTTAAACATGAACTCTTCAGCTTCATAGTCATTTTCCATTATCCAGAAATATTTCACAAATCTGGTGGTATTTCCCACTTCGTCCCTCCCACCCCCAAGGTTTAATCTTCTCCCAAGAATTTTGATATCACTCTCGAATTCTAGTGTCTTTTGCTCTAGTAAAAACTCAGGATGGATAGAGTCTGGATCTTATCAGCTTGAGTGTTATTTCATTATTTAGTAATATTTTATGTTTTATCTTTATAAAATTTATATCAAAGTTTTTTCTCCAGTTAGGTTTTGTTGGTATGGAATTCTAGCATCTGCTTTTAATTGCTTTGTTGGGACATGAACTCCTGAGTTCGAGACTACATCTCAAGGCCTTGACTGAACCATTTCAAAGTCCATAGCTCTTAATTGCTGCTGCGTGTAAAATGGAATGAAGCCATTGATTTTCAAAGTTCTTAAAAACAAATTTCTTCATTGATATTTTACAGGCCTTTTAATTTCAATGTTAAATTTTATTGCTTTGATTAGAAAATATAGTCAATATAATGCGTATCTGTCTGGAATTTGCTGAAATTTTATTTGGCCTTTATATATCTATATTGTGAGAAGAACACAAAATCATAAATGTTTCTTCTTGGTATATTGTTAGGTTTATTACTATGAAACATTCTTTTCTCTCTTATAAAAGTTTTATCCCTGAATTTCGGTTAATCTGATATGAAATTTTCGTTTGGTTTATATGGCCTGATATATATTTTTCTCTTGTATTTTGAGAGAAATATTTGTGGAAAGTAAAATATTACTCGCTCTCTTTGTTATTATTTTTGTTGTTTACCCACTTTCTTTTTTGCTTTAGTCTCCTTTCCTGCTTCTGATAAACTGATAAAGTTTTATTTCAAATTTCTTTATCTTGTAGTTTGAAAATTACATACAATTGGCCTTGTCTATCTGTGCGTTCCACCTCCATGGGTCCAACACACCATGGATTGAAAATATTCAGAAAAAAGCTTTGTCTGTACTGAACATGTATAGACATTTTTCCTTATTATTCTCTGAACAATTTAATGTAGCAACTATTCCCATAGCATTTACACAATCTAAGAATTAAAATAAATCTAGAAAATATTTAACGTATATGGAAGGAGGTACATAGATTATATGCAAATACCATGGAATTTTATACAAGGGGGTTTGATCACTTGTGGATTTAGTATCCCTGAAGGAAGGAGTTCCTTGGGAGAAAGTCCCTCAAAAATTCCAAGAAAAAAACTATATTTGGTTTCTATTATTTTAGTGGTTTCCTTTCATTGTTGCTGAAAATTTTATTTATTGATTTTTTTTTCCCTAACAAGAGCTAAGATTAATCCGGATCTATAACTTCCACCAACTCAAGACACAAAATTTAATTATGCTCTTGTCTCTTACTCCCATCAGTTGGTTGGTAACATGGGAATTTTAATTCTCGCCTGCTACAGAAAAAAAAATGTATATATGTATATATTTCATGTCTTATCTAGACATTAATGTGCTATTTTATTTACTCACAACTATTTATTACCTATCATTACTTTCTTCTGTCTTCATTTTTCTTTAAATATATTCTCTATGTATTCATAAGAAATAAATTTGCTGATAATTTTCTAAGTCCTTATTTGCCGGTAAATATTGTTGTTTCTTTCTCATATTCAAGTAATAATTTAGCTGAACATAGAATTCTTGTTCTACATTTATTTTGTGACATATTCACAACTTCTGGGGACTAAGGTATAGAGGGGGCCATTATTCTGCTTATCGTATATGTATATCTATGTTCTGTGTTTCTTAGCCTGTGTTTTACACTTGCCACATCCTTATGCCTTTTGATGCTTTGGTAGCTTTGGTTTGCAAGAAATCATATGTTGCGGTGGAGTTGAGTCTAAGTCTTGTATAAGGAGTAACACCTCTGGGGTTATAAGTTGAAAGGGAACAGCAATTTGGGTGGATGGGTGGGGGAGCTATCAGAATACTATCATTATCTGGCAGTCCCTGCAATTCTGAAAAGAAACTAGAGCAAGGGTTGCTCATGAGCAAAGCCCCACATTACAATTGCCTTGCTTGAACTGAACCTGAGAGGGAGAGAGGACGAGGGTGTGGGGTGGGAATTGGGGATAGGGTCAGATGAGAAATGTGTGCACATTTGTCTTTATCAATTTGCACCTAACAAAAATGTATAAATACAAAGCACAAATTATTACAATTAAAAAAAATTGCCTTGCTTGGTCATTGGCTGGAGAGTAAGTGGATGCTTATGAAGGCAATAACTGGAGACCGTCATCTAAGCATACCCATAGAGCTGGACTGTGAGTCCTTTCTTTAAGGAGACCTAGTGATGCATTTTCTAATAGACAAGTTTGGGGAGATTTTTACAACTTGATCTTCCAGATCACCAATTTTTCCTTGACTCTATATACTCATCTATCTCTTCTGTGGTTTATCTCAATTTCATTACTACGTTCTCCTGCTCTTTTTTTTCCTTTTATTTTTTTGAGGGGTACAGGGGGTACTAGGGATTGAACACTAGGACATTCTACCCCAGAGCTACACTCTATATTCCCAGCCTGATTTTATATTTTATTTTGAAAGAGGATCTCAGTAAGTTGATGATTCTGGCTTCGAACCTGCAACCCTCCTGTCTCAGTCTACTAAGTACTGAGATTATAGGTTTTTACCACCACACCTGGTTTCCTGCTCCTTCTTTTATACAAGCTCTTGGTTTGGGTTTTGCTTTATGGAATCCCACCTTTCTAATTCACTGAGAATGTGAACTCTGCTTAATGTAAATTTATTTTCTGCTTTCCCTATCTACTTTCTCTTTCTCTATTATCCCTCATTAATTGTGCTAATCCTCACATATTTTGAAATGCTTACCCATGAGCTTTTGTTTATGGTTGAGTTTAACTCTAAGACTGTTAGAGGATTTTTTTTTTTTTTTTTTTTTTTTTTTTTGTAAGGGTGGAAGCTCCTGTTTAGGTCTTTCTGTTGCTCTTTCTAGTAAGATTAAGAAATGGGCAGGATAGGACAGCCGGAGATCAATTTCTTCCTTTGACCTCTCCAGAATTTCTGGTGACTCAGGTTTTGCCTTTCTTCTCTCCTAGAGATGGACCCTCTGATCAATTGCTTATCCTCAAGGTCTTAAGTGGAAATGGTTCAAAGAACCCAGCTACCCCTCAGCCTGCATTAATCTCCTCTTGTCCTTGTCAGCGAGTGTGTGGAATTCACAGCCAGGGATAGGAAATACCTATGATGCTATGTCAGTGCCTACTAGTGCTGTATATAGTTACAAGTCTCTGGAACTTCTGCCTCTTGGATAAAGTTTCACCCGATCTTATACTCCTCTCAGCCTTCATTTTAAATATAACTCTGTTCTTAATTAAAACTCTATTTTTGGACATTGCAGGTGTTACTTACAGGCCTCAGAGATGGTGGCATGAGCTCCAAAGACCATGTTGACCACTAGTCCCAGCTTAATAAAATTGTACTTTTCCCCAATAGGAGCACTATGCTGCTCTTATTGAAGTGAAGGAAGGGAATCTGGAGCCTTTATCCTCAATATCCCTCCGCATCTCTCCTATATCTCCATGGAACAAACATAGCATTTAAAATCCTTGGATTGACTAATCTTCCAGGTCATATTTACTCGATTATTTTATGATTGCAAGATTTAGGAGTCACAGCATTATCTCTAGGAACTCTGAAGACTCAAGGGGAAGGTGATTAGGATTTTCTCTTCCTATTTCACAGACTTGACTGTGAGAGGTCAGGAATATTATGCAAAGACAAAATATCCTGCCCTCACTTTGCTTAACATTCAGGATATCTTCCTCCAAATCTGTCAGGGACCATATATCTTTCTGCATTCAATCTCTCTGCCATTACATTTCATTATTGATCATCATCGCTGTGGTAATTGGCAATAGATCGAGGGTAATGCAGAGACAAGCAAATCCTGAATATCAATTGTTTATATAATCCAGGTTAGATAAACTGCTTTAGAATCGACTGGGCCACTTGTAGAACCTTGACAACTTTTTCTTTTTGGCAAAAAAGTATTAAGTTAGATCCTATTTCACCTTTTTTTGTATGTGTGACTGCTTCACACATTTTTGTTTTGAAAGTTGTTTGAAAGAACTCAAAAATATCAATTGAGGCTCTATTAGAAATTTATGGTTAACAAAAAGCCCCTATGGTGTTTCAGGGAGGGAGAAAGTGAGAAAAAGAGTCATAACATTTGTCAGAGAAGAAATTCTAAGTACCATTAACCTTCCTAATTTAACCTGGAGTTACAGGATAACAGGTTTCCTCCAGATGTTCAGTGAAACTCACAGCATGTGGATAAAAAGAAGTCTGGCTGGGCTGGGGCACTAGCTCAGTGGTACAGTGCTTGCCTACCATGTTCAAAGCACTGGATTCAATCCCCAGAAACACACACATACATACACACACACACACACACACACACACACACACACACACACACACTGATGATATCCAAAATGATACTCTATAAGGGGGTAGATTGTAGATCACTTGATTCTGCCCCTCCAAGCATCTATATTTTGGCTACAGTGATTATGTTGAGCTTGCTCTAGTGAGCTATCAGTCTATTACAGCATTTCCCACTGTGTGGTCTACAGAACAGTTGTCTTATGTGCTATGCCGTGAAAAAACACCCTGCAGTCAAACAAATTTGGGGAAATAAACCACATTATTATCTTCCTTTGGGAGATTTCTTTTGCATGTTATCATACTAAGCAGTTTAATTATACTAGCCTAATAATTGCTATTCATTATACCAAGTTTTTTTGTGTGATGATTATTTTTACCTGCCGATGAGCACATGTGGCATGTCATGGCGGTTAAAAGAAAGAAGAAACTTAATTCAAATCCTGGTTCTTCTACCCAACCATTTAATCTTTCTTGGCTTCACTCTCTCTTGATAAAAGGGAAACAGTAACAGCCAATGTGCAAGGGGCTCTGAAAATGGTAGTTATATGAAGATTCCATGATTATGAAAACATTAACAATAGTAATACAAATTCAACAAAAATAAAGACCTGGAAACTTGGAGAGTTGTAAACACCTGAACACATGGGTATTTCATTCTTCCCTCAAGTGCTCCTGGAAAGATGACAGAATGAGAATGGAGACCCAGATAAAGCTTTGCTGGAAGGAACAGATTTTTGTTATGTTTTTTGTTGTTGTTATTGTTATTGTTGTTTGGCACTGGAAGATGAACCCAGAAGCATTCTACCTCTGAGCTACACCCCCAGTCCTATTTGTTTTATTATTATTATTTTTAAAATAGTCACACTGAGTTCCAGAGGAGCCTTACTAAATTGCTGGAGCTGACCTTTAGCTTGCAATCCTCCTGTCTTAGCCTCCAAAGTAGTGGAATTACAGGCATGTGCCACCACATCTGCCTCTTACGTATTTCTTAAAGCCAGTTTTCATTATTGCTCCTTCAGTGGAGCTGTTTCAGTACGCAATATTCCTTCTACCAATGTCCTATGATGCTTTCTGTTTCCTTTGTGCCACTTACTTGTATACCTACCCTGACAAGGGAGTTGTTTTCTGTAACCCCCATGTCCTTCTCACCCCACTATCTCTTTGGCAGTGATGAACTCTTAATGTCCTTAAACATAACTGCTACTCAGTGTAGCTGATGAGGTCCCAAAGGGGTCTGGAGAAAGACACATTTCTGCCATAAATTGAACCTCGGTTCAAATTTGAATTGAGGGTTTCCAGGAGCTCTGTTTTAACAGAAGAGCTAACCCTAATAGGAGGTGGTATATTTGAGTTTTCCTGCACATTTTCTGTTCTTTTTATAGGATCTAGTATAAATAAAACAAAGGAACAAAACACTCAAATGCATTTGGCAGCTGATCTCATAACCTATCATTGGGTGCTCAGGTTTGGGATGTTAAATCAGTTAGTCATGATTCATAATTCAGAAAAAGATGGGGTACTACACTGCTAAAACCCCAATGCTTTGATGCTTAAGACTAGAATCTAGTTATAGTTCACACAATTCAATTGGATTTATGGACCTGACTCTCCTTTCTATACAATTAAAGAAAATGTTAACTGACTCTTAAAATGACTAAGATTAAATGAAATTATGCATAACACTCAGAATATTTGTTATTCTGTTGTTTTAGAAGATTCTTAAGAGTTCAGGAGTTATGGAATTTTTGCTTGAGTTTGAGTGCTATCCCGGAATGGGACCTTATCTAACCATTGGGATTGTTTATCCATGCATTAATGCATCCTCTGTTAAAAGAAGTTGAGGACTTCCTTACAATATTATGATCCAAAGTCAGAAAGATTAGATAAAAAAAAAAAAAAACTTACCTGATCTAAACAGACCTTAACATTCCAGAGTCTATTAGCTACTGAGCATTTGTTTCTAAACTGAAGTTAAGGAAGAATTCTAACATTCAAGAATTCACTCTGCTAAAAGGATGATTTAGGGGAGCCCTACAACAAGGTACACAGGAAATAGTGCTGGTTCTGATCTAGGTCTCCTGAGCCTACTCTATTTTCAAGTACATGAGAGAAACAACATAACTGGGCTTGGTTCGTAGATTCCAAATCAAGAGAGCCAAAGCCCTACTCATCAATTCTCTGGTTGAATATAAACAGGTATTTCACTACAATGGTAAATCTTTTATATTAAACAACTATTTTCATCTAGCTGCTATATTTCATTGTATTTTAGTTGTTTCTTATGGCTTTAATGCATCTTTACATCCTTTATATGTTTAAAGTACTGATTTTATGGTATATATAATATGCTTATATTAATTTAAATGGTAACAGATATGTATCATCTGTTTGTTACATCTGCTACTTCTTGCTCATAGTGGAATATGTCTTTTTATGTTTTGTCGTCTGAGGCAGTAAGTTCACTTTACTGTACAGCCACAAAGAATAACCATGTTGAAATTTTTCAAGTACTCAAAATGAACCACACAATTGGGCTTATTTCTATGTTAAAAGCAAAACTTATGGCTTCACAAAGCATAAAGGTAATTCAAATTCAAACCATTTATCCAAAAGTGAAACAGGATTATTACTTTAGTTTCACAGATTCTTGTTGAATTTTTTTCATCCAGAGTCTGGAGAGGGATGGACATGTTTTCTTGAATTTGTTCTATATATAAGGGTGGGTTTATATTCCTCCTTCCTTAATGAGCCTTGGAAACAATTCTCATTTTCACCTCTAGTGAGACCAAGATTATGTCGTCTGTCTCTGAATATGTGTTGAACACTTCAGTTCTTAGTTTAAGGGCTACCCTCAGTCCCATCACAATATTAGCTCATATACTGGTATTTTTATTTATGTGCTAGGTTTACCTTTTGCTCCAACTAGCTGTTATGCATTTAAAAGAACATTTGCCTCTTTTTGTTGATGATGTCTAAGTGCCTATTGTAGGGGGGTGCTATGGTTTGAAAGTTTGTATCTCCCCAAAACTCACATGTTAAAATCCTAACTACACAGTGATGATATCAGGAGGGGAAGACTTTGGACAGTGATTAGTTCATGTGGGGTTGGGGACCTTATTAAAGAGATTATTGCCCTTACAAAAGGCCACAGAGACCTTTTCTATCACTCCCACCATTATGAAGATAGAGCAAGAGTGGGTATCTATGATCTTAGGTGTGGGCCTTCACAAGACACTAAATGGGCTGGCATCTTGATCTTAGACCTCCCAGCCTCCAGAATTGTGAGAAATCAATTTCTTCTGTTTATAAGCCATCCAGTCAATGGCATTTTGTTATAGCAACCTGAAGGAGTAAGACAGCTGTTTTTGACGTTCTGAAGTCAAGCATGTTGCTTTGATCCAGAGTCAAGCCATATGTTTTCAAATGGGAATACTTCAGTAGACTTGGGGGCATTAGTAGCACTTGAGGTGGTAACTGATACTCAGCAGTCAGCACTTTCCCTGCTTTCAGCAGAGCTTCTTTGCCTTATTCTATTTTATATGCTGGGCTTCTGAATAGAATTAGTTTCATACAGGGGTTATGTTTTTTAAAGATAAAGTTTCAAAATTCATCATTAAACTTTATAGTGGAAGACATTAGGGTGGTGGTGGTGGGGGGTGAAGAATGGGAATCTCATGACCAAGTAGCATGAGCATCTAACAAATTCTAAACTGCTACAATAATTCTATGAGTCAATGTACATCCACTTTATGTTTCTGGGATATAAATCACCTCCCATTTATGCATGTATGCCCTTACCACCTTGTACCTAACAATGGTGTATGATTATAATGCATCAATTAAAAAATAAATTAAAAAAATAAAAGATGAAGAAAACAAAACAACAACAACAACAAAAAATCACCTTCCAATCTGAGATGCAGTTGAGACAATCCCGCTTCCCCAGGGAACAAACCCTTCCAGGAGGAAGTTGAGCAAGGCCAGAGGCCCATTAACTCTTGTGAAGTAGGAAAAGTTCCTTCATTAGTGCTGGCAGCAGTTGGGAACCTTATGTCTGAGAAGTCAATAATACATTACTTAAGCTGTAGAAAGTGTTCATTGACTATGTCTTTTTAAAGGTTCTCTGCAAGAGACTTCCTTCAGTCCCCCAAAGGCTTCAAATAAGGTAGAATATTGGCTGTGGGGGGCCCTGCCCTAGATAAAGCACAGCAAGGGGAATAGAACAGACACAGGAAATTGAAGAAATTTGGTAAAATAAGAGAAGGTAAAAGTAGAAAGAAGGAACTGATGGCTGCAGAAGAGAACACAAAAGGAGACACTAATATGGACAAAATTTTCAGACATTAGATATGAGACGCTGCCCATCTTAGAGTCAGAGACTTCCTGGAATCAGAAAAACAGGCTGTGTCAAATAATATACAAGTTTTGATATTTAACTCTATCTGGCAACATCTGATTAACACCATCCCTGAGCCAACTTCAAGTCAAACTCCCTCCCAATGGATAATTATGCTGGAATAGCCTTCTCTGTCCTTGCTTGCACCAAACCAAGTGTTTTCTGGCACTAAGCCATTGGATATACCATCATTTATTTTTTTTTTTTATTCTTTATTTTGAAGCAGGGTCTCACTAAATTGCAGAGGGTCTCACTAAGTAGCTGAGGCTGGTCGTGAACCTGGATCCTCCAGTCTCGGCTTCCCAATTACTGGGATTACAAGCATGTGCCACCATGCCCGGCTACTATCACTTCTTTTAATGACGCTTCTCTACTGGGACTTCTCTTCTTACCTTAAGTACTACCTGATTGAAGGTTCCATCCCTGCTCTCCAACGTATACCTCTAATTGGAGACAAATTCAGTTCTCCTTTAAACATGCTTTCTTAGCACCCTGGGACTTACCCCTTAACACATGTATTACAACTGCAATGGTATAATTATTTTTGTCATGTTTTTAAAAATATTTTATTCCATGCTATAATGTATATTTCATGAAGGCAGAGAAAGAGTATTTTCATTTTCTAGGATAATTCCTTGCATCCGATAAATATTTCCTAGGAAATAAATAAAAAGATGAAAAACAGGGAAACACATTTTTTAAAAAGTTAAACAGAATTAGTCTTATAATAAAACATTTACAGAGCCAATTCTTGATTCCCCCAAAGAACACCAGCAAGTCTATTGATCAAGGAAAGTGAAGTTTATTAGATTTACTACAGGGAAGAATTGAGAGAATTTGTAGTGTTGCAAAATAGGAATATATACAGAAATATATAGGGCATGAGATGAATGAATTTAAGGAGGGTTATTCACAATGGAAAGTAGCTGGAATTGTGCAACAGTTATGACATGATAACTCTGAAGCGAGAGTCACAGTCAGGGTCTTGAAGTAATTCTTCATAGTCAAGTGTTATTCATGGTAAGTAACCTGTGAAGTTGGTTCACAGGATCGGGTATTTCCTTGAGCAAGCAGCTAAATCATTTTTTGTTTATCTTAAGCATTGGTTAGCAACAAACAAGGAAAGCATAAGTCATTTTAGAGTTGTCTAGTCCAGAGAGAAGGATATATGCTTATTTCCAGGACAATTGTCAAATACAGACACACAGAATTATCTTGATTTGAGTTACTTGTTTATTAAAGAAAATAACATTATTTATTAAGGTCTGATAAAAGTAGAAAGCTATTTATGATCATATATATTTACTTATTATATATGATAAATATGATTATATGTTATGTATTATATTTATATGTTTGTAAATGTTATATCTATGATTACATATGATACATATGATTATATATCATATATATACACATATATGTGTATGCGAATATATATAAGCACACACTTATATTGGTGTACTGTTATCTCACATCATAGAGCAGTTCAGAGTTATAGTGACATCCATTCATACAGCACTTTGTAAGCTTCCCCCCGGCTCCCTCCTCACTTCCTCCCCTTCCCTAGACACGATATTGAGATCAGGATTGGTATTCTCACACTTGTACATAACATTGTTGGAAGTGCCTTCTTTGCTAATTTGATTTGAATTCTTACACCGCCCTTTTGTCATCCTTTAGCTCGAGCTTTGGAATAGACCATGACAGTCTGGGGACTGGATCCATCCAGATCTCCACTGCTATTTGACTTCTGTGTTATCATATAGAATTTCTGAAGTTGTCATTCTGACATCAAAAAGTGTTGAATTGTTTTTTTCTTTTTTTCCGGAAGATTATTTGTAAGCTCTTTGGATGGGACAGTGGTTTCATTTAAGCATTGTAAGGCAACTGCTAGAGAAAGATTATGATCAGATTGGACAGTTTTCTTTTAAACCAGGAGCCTTGAGGCCCAAATTAAACCAAAAGGAAAAAAAAAAAAAAAAAGAAAAGAAGACGAAAAAGATCTTCTCACCACCAATTGAAAAAAGTCACAGGACAATATATGGGGGATTTAGATAAATAATCTCATTTTATTATATTTGCTCCTCCAAATTCCACCTCCAAAATAAAGCTAAAAAAATGGCAAGATTTTTTTCTACATTACCTGATTATTTATATTTAAATTCAATCCTTTAAGCCATGAGAGTTGCTCCTAAAAGTAAATACCCAGGGGGAGAAGTTAGAAGGAAAGGAAATTTATCTGTTGAGCACCTAGTGTTGCTGGCATAGAAATCCTGTTAGTTCTGACAATGAAAGTGAAGGCATAGGAAAGGGAAGCAATTTTCTAGAAATGGGTCATCGATATAAATATTGAATACTGTGCATGAATCTGAGTCCCTCCAACTCCAGAGACTGTACAGCCCATTGCACCACAGAATTTCCCTTTGAGGAATAATAGCACAAGCAATTTGTGCTATTATTATTATTATTATTATTTTTTTTTTTTTTTTTTTTTTTTTTTGCAGTACTGGGGATTGAACTCAGGGGCATTCTACCTCCGAGCTATACCCCCAGCCCTATTTTTTATTCTTTATTTTGAAACAGGGTCTCACTAAGTTGAGGAGTGCCTCACTAGGTAGCTGAGGCTGGCCACGAACCCAAATCCTCAGGTCTCAGCCTTTCAAATGCTGGGATTACAAGCATGCGCCACCACAGCCGACTAACACCATATATTTTTAATAACACAGTTATAATTATATCACTCTCACCTGATATTTAAATTCTTTATATTGTGAATGAAACATGTGGCTTGCATTTTTCCTCCAGTGGCAACACACAAGCAAGGACACGAGGGGGCTCACTAGGTGAGTTTTGCTCTTATTGAAGCCATGTGTGGGAAGATAGTTAAGGAGGTTAGAGTCAAGGAGATCCCTGATTCTAACTACAGAGGGTTAAAAACCAACATCTTCTTCTAGAGATAAGGGTCCCTGCAACAATTCACTGTCAGATGGAAGAGCTGTTGTTTTCCAACTTTATGAAGGATGCATAATTTAGGCCAAGATAATCACCAGTGATGCATACAGCAGAGATTAATTTGAAAATTTAATATCAAAAGATTGGAGGACTTGCTTATGAGGCCACAGCTTCTAAATTATATTGAGGCATTGGTTGGTAACAAGTGCTCAGGAGCCTCAATGTGCAAAAGAATATTAAAAGATACCACATGTCCTCTAATTAAAATCACAGCAAAGCAGAGTAATGATTGCAGATATGATATTAGCCATGGGTAGGGGGACAACTGGAAAGCAGTGCCAGGAAGCAAACAGGGGCTGGAAACTGTGGCTTCCGTGGGGAGAGAGGCCTTTCTCCAAATTGCAGCAAAATCCCTGGAAATTAGCAAGAGCTAGAGCGAAAGCTAATGTTAGTTGCTGGCATTATAGGAAATTAAAATATTGCTCCATCACACACGATTTGGACAAAGGTTTGTTCTGTTTGCTCAGTGCAAAGTGGCAATTGGGAGCAATTAAAAACCGAGCTGGAGTTTACAAGTGACTGTCACACAATAATAGCAATCAGACATGCACAAACACTTGATGCTTTTAGGAAGGTTTGCTGCTGTCTTTTGGGCTTATTTGTTTATTTTAAAATTTATTTATTTATTTTGAAGTTGGATGTGGGGAAGACAAAGCCATCAAAAAAAAGAGTAGTATCCATTCTCTTCTTGAAATTTGGGGTATTCAAGGGGTCTGGCGGACTTTGCACATATAAATCTTTTTATGAAGTGGGAAAGAATACATGTGTCATTAAGTACAAGTCCAGATTTTTAGAGACATGAGTTTCTAAGACAGTACAGTATAATTGGAATGAAGTCAAAGAGTTGTTATTGTAGTTGTTGTTTTTGTTTATTTTTTATAGTTTTTTTTTTTTCTACAAATGGGTAGATTCTGGATGGAATTGCCAGGAATAGTAATGGCTAATGAGACAATGTGAAGGTGGGTGAGAATAATCAGTGTGTCTTCACTAGCCCACCCCTATGTAATCCCCCTAACCAGAGGCTATTCTTTTATAGAGTGCACTGAGGAGGTAGACTAATAATAGGCAGATAGGGCCACAGGAGACAAGACGGTGGGAAGACCTAATTTGCTGAGAGGCAACAGGTGCTAACTAAATTCCAAATTTACAGACAGAACCAAATCTCCTGGGTGTCAAGTGCTAACAAGATTCCAACATTCCTGAGAGTCAACAAGACCCAACCTCCTAAATGCTAACAAGATTAAAAACCTCCTGGGAGTGACCAGATATTTACAGGACTCCAGTTGTCCCTGGTGATAAGCAGGTGCTATCTAAATCCCATGAAACAATGTCTGGGAACTGAACCAAGAATGAAAATAAACCCTCAGACAAGCTACCCTAATGGTTACCCACTTTCTTGAGACACCCCCCCCAACACACACCTTTAGGAGCTTCTCTTCTTCCTTTTTCCTTCTTCTTCTTTCCCTCTCTCTCTCCCATTCCCATCCTCCCCTTCTCTCCTCCTATTCTCTTTACAATAAAATCCCTGCTCATCTTTCTATTGTCTGTGAGTGCCATGCTTTGTATTTCACAGACACAAACCCCAATAAGGAAAAAAAATCCTATTCAATACTACTTCTCAGAACCTACCCATACAATGGAGTACAACCCACACCAAGATCATACTTGCTTATTACCCTTGTGATTTTGGACTAGAAAAAAATAATTTATCCTAAATTGCTTCATCTAGAAAATATAATGTAAAAGTCAGGCAGGGTGGCACATGTCTTGTAATCCCAGTAGTTGAGAGGCTGAGACAGGAGGATCACAGGTTCGAGGCCAGCCCCTGCAATTTAGCAAGACCCTCAGCAACTGAGACCCTATTTAAAAATAAAAATAGCAGGGGATGAACCCCAGTGGTGGAATGTCCCTGTGTTCAATCCCATTATCAACAAACAACAACAGAAAAAAATTGAAGTAAAGTTTATCAGCGATAGTTTTGCAAGTGATAGAGTAACAAAATGCAATAGTTGATGAATATTTTGTGAGGTATATGATGCTATGGAAGACAAGTATTATCGCTGCTCATCTCTGGTCACTACAAAGCCCAGTTTCCTGCCTCTTTCACAGCCACAGCAGGGCTGCTGGCAGAAGCCCCTTGACTAGGTTTCTATTACCTTGCCTTAAAGCACATTCCTTGCTTCTGTTGTCCTCAGATTGAATGGCCATAGGAATCAATTAGTACGGGGAGACATGTTAAAACACAGATTGCAGACTGCTCTCAGTAGAACCCAAATAAGCCCAAGAATCTGCAATTCTATCAAGTCCCTTGATGCTTCTGATGTTGTAGGTCTAGCAACAATGCTTTGGGAACCTCTGCCTCTCCTAAATTCTATTTTATACAATGTGGCTCATTCCCTGCATCTTCTAGGAAGCATTGGAAATGTACCCAACCTGAGAGACCTCTTATTTCCCAAACTATTCTACCTTTGTCAATTCTCTGCTATTCCTGTGAGGCTTAGCAGATTTCTGTTTCTTGGAAGTCTTTTCATTTGTATTTTTCTGACCTTTCCAGAGAGACTGGAAAGTTCCTTGAGGCTTCGGCTTTATGAGTTTTTGTATCTTTCTTTATCAGTGGTGATACTGGTCTGCTTAGACCAATAAAGCACTGACCTGCTTATTGCTTCCAAGTAGCCCCTCTTTAGCATCACCAGGGTAACACAGATGGTCCCCTATGCTGCTTCCCAAAGAGGACCAAAGAATATTTCCTAGGCATCCTTTACTCTTGGCCTCCAAGCATGACACCTGTTTTGATCAGTATTCTCACTGCTGTGACCCCCAAAACTTAATAACAGCAATCTAGAGGAAGGAAGTTGTATTTCTTCACAGTTTTGGAGATTTCAGGGGTTCAGCTCATGTTAGGTGAGGTCTGTGGAGCTTAGGGCATGATGAAGGAAGCAAAGAGAAAAGAGTCTAAAGACTCTGCTCTCATATCAAAGAGGCTGGAAACAGGACAGAGAATTAGTGAAGGGAGTTCAAAGACTCATACATAGTTCCTAAGGCCCTGCCCTCAAAGATCCAACTCCCCCAGACACACTCCTCCTGTCTACACTACCATCACCCAATAAATCCATCACAATGGATCCATCCACTGGTGAGATTAGAACTCTCATAATTCATTCACATCACCTCTGAGCATTAATACATGAACTCTTAATGGGCATTCTATATCCAAACCATAACATCACCACACTGCTGCTGTGTCCTAAACAGCTTCCCCATCCTCAGGACACAGCTGCCCTTCATTGGTGATACCATCCATCACTACCCTCATTCTGGTTTCAGCAGAGACTTGCCCCTGAACTCCCAGCTCCTTTGCTTTGAGATACACAGCATGAGGCCAAACTTTTTCTCTTGATTTCCTACAGTATAAGAGCTCAGGCTATTATGAAACTGGAGATTTGTCTGAAGGGATACAGCATATAGAAGGATTAATGGCAGAGATTAATTTATAATTACAGCCCAAACCCAGAACAGACTTGGCTTTCTGACTTGCTCCTTCCCAGTGAGTATTTACATGCCCAAACCCTTCTACTGAAAAGAGCCAGGTCTTCTATGCAGCTTGTACTCCTAGATCCCAAGAAAGAAAGATCATCCCTACTTCACTGCTGTCTCTGCCTTACGTCTGTCTTGAATCTTAGCTCAGCTCAGTCTCTTCCTAGGACACTTTGAAAATGGAAATAGCCAGTTCCCTCCAGCTTAGCTTGCCTCTACACAAAAAGAACTGTTTGTTCCCAGGACCCACCAACACAGTCATAGTAGGCAGACATCAATACAGTACCCAAATATCTATTATTCAGTCTTAAAAGCTACCTTTTTATCTAAGATAATAATTACCATTCCTTTCTCAATATCTAATTATCCAGAATTAAAAAAAAAAAAAACCTTGGGGTTCAATTTCACCCATGGTTGCCTTGTTACATGCGTAGAAGTGTACTGGGGACGTATTAATGAATAAATGCGTGTACATAAATGCATATTAATTTGACCTATTAGTATTCATCTATAGGCCACTGTGTGTTGGGAAACAGATTTAAATAGCTCAAACAGGACTCCAGACTCTCTGGTCTGCCCCCTGTTCCTAATGTCGTTTCTCTTTTTACACGCAGTCAACTCCTGCTGTATCCAGGTACTTTTGCAGCAGATGAAAGTCCTTGAGCCCATTTGGCCACATAACGGGTCAGCCCATTATCAGATCTGCTCCCCTCCTGAATAATTATCTGCTTTGCATCTGCTGATGCTACTGCCCAGGCACCCTCAGGTCCTTGCTTGGAAGGCCCTGCCTTGAGCAATGATCCTGCTTTGAGCTAGCACAGTGTGTCCCAATTGCTTATTTGTTAAGATGAGCCTGTCCATCTGTCCGCATGCCACCGACCCTGGGTGGCAAAAAGCAATAAAAAGAAAGCACTCTTTGACAGCCCTCTTGGCATAACGCCGGCGTGGGCAGAGGTTATTATCTTGTAATGTCACTGTTATTTCCAAAGGCCCCCAGTGGCTCTGCTGACTGGCAAGACAAAGAGGGAGACTCTGTTAACACAGCTCCTACATTTTATAAGGGGAAGCATTGCACTGGGCTTCCAGAGTGGCTTTTACTGCCTATTGATTGGCATATCGACTGCAGTTTGAGGCCCCTTTTCCCATTGAAGTTGTCAGTGGTGTATTTACTTAATAAATCCCAACTTAGTCCATGACCACCGCAGGGTGGACTTAGCTTCTGTGCATCCTGACTCACTAGGGAAATAAATGAGCTAAAAGATTTCTCCAGTCCCAGATGAGGTACCAAATTGCCATATGACCTTGGATAGATCATGTCTTCTCTCTGGGCTTCAAGTGTCTTCTCTATACCCAAAGTCTGACCTCAGAGGAGCCGACATTCAGTGATGCTTCTTTCAAGACTTCCGGCTGCCATGGGTTGCAGCATAAACTGCTCGAGAAGGCCCTCAAAATAGCAGCAGAGTAATTGCAATGTATATTCTAATAGCAGCAGCTGTAGTAACAGAACCGCCCCCTCCCCGGGCTTCTTCTTCAGGGGTGATATGCCAGAATGAGAAACAAAATTACTGCGTCTGTTCAGCAAATTCCTCCTGACAAAATCTTTAAGCGTTGACAAGAGTAATATACTGAAAATTAGTTTAGAAGTGTTTCAAGTTTCAAAAATCAATCAAAATCAAATTAGGTTCTGAAGACGCTGTCTGTTGAGTTTTAGGAAAAAATAAAGATTCGCTTCAGCAACTCGGGAAAGTGGTTTTGACCCGAAAGAGGTGACTATCTCACAGAAAGTGATTGTCCTTCTTTACATCTACCTTTAAAGCCCTTGCCAAGGACTTGGCTACATACGCTCTTGTTGGAGGCATTTGTAAATAACTTACCAGCTGACCTACATGTTAACTCTTTTCTGTCTCCCAGCACTCAAATCCCATTCAATGCTGAAGGAGACAAAATAAACAAATAAGGAGAAAGAACTACTCTTATTTACTAGGATGGCAAAATGGCCCAGTGGTACTGGGAAAAAAGAACTAATAGCATATGGCCTCTGTTAACTTGATATGATTGTCAACTACAAAAGAGCCACATTCAAGATCTGGGAATGTGTGCTTCTGCGGAGGTACAAAATGAACAAGGGTTTTTGCAAGATGTAGTGGCTCACACTTGTAATCCCAGGACTTGGAAGGCTGACACAAGAAGATTGAAAGTTTGAGGCCAGCCTCAACAACTTAGTAAGACCATGTTTTGAAATAAAAAATAAAATAAAATAAAATGGGACTGGGGTGTAGCTTGGATGTAGAATGCACCAGGTTCCATTTCTAATAACACACACATACACACACAAACATACACAAAGGGTTCTTCACAGATGTAATTTATAAGCCAGGGACCAAAGTATTCTCTAGCCTAGGGGAACAGACGTGATCAAGTTGACATTTATACTCCAGTCACAGTGGCTCATTTTCCAACCTAGAGTGACTCACCCTCCCCACCCCCATATTGCCCTTCTCCCCTTCCCAGTAGTTTTTGGTAGTTCTCAGAGGGTGTAATATGTGTCTACAAGCCAAACTGGCAGTCACAGTTACAACAGAGAGACCCTCTTGCCTTTTCTTTCCTGCCTATCAGTGTCTAAGACTTATGAAGCTGCTATGTCCCTTGAAATTCGCCAACACCTGGGCTAAGGGCACACTGCTCCTCCTTTGTGTTTCCAAACTCTCTGATCTTCTGGGTAGAGGGCAGAGATAAGTTTTCCCTACTCTGTGCAAGCATACTCTCTAAACACTGCCGTTTGGACTTAGGGTCTCTTGTTCATGGATATCGTGTTAAAATACTACTTTCCATCTCTGCAGAAAACCCTCTAAGCATCACGATTCTGATAAGCAACTAACTGTGTGTGTGTGTGTGTGTGTGTGTGTGTGTGTGTGTGTGTGTGTGTGTGTGTTCAGTGATTCTAGTTGATACTCTGCCTGCTATGCCCCACCATTCTCAACTACACTTAAAGCTTATCTCTGGGTAGAGTAGCATGGAGTATCAATAACCAGCATGACTGTTTGAAGGTGGAGTTGGCTTTCTATGTCATGATAAAGCTGGCTACTTGGAATAAGAGAACAGTCTGCTCAAGAGAATAAACTTCTTCAATCCTTTTAAGTTGGTGAGTTATAATTATACATCATGCTGAGGTCCAGAGTGATAGAAACACACAAACACATAGCTCTTGGTGTGTTTACCTCTGGATCAGATCCTGGTTCCTCCTCCTGCCTGCATATACTATTGAAATTGGATTTGATAACATCATATATGAATATGGTATTATTTGAACTGTTTCTTCTCTTTTACCTCTCCACCTTTCTCCCCAACTCCCCTTTCTCTATTCTAATTCTTTATCAGAAGTCTATTTTGTTTCCCAATTTCTCTCTAACTTCCATATGTGAGTAAAAACAAATGAATCTTCACTTTATGAGACTGGCTAGTCTCACTTAGCGTGTTACTCTCTAGTTCCAATTCTTAACAAGAAACAACAACAAAAAAATGTTTACCGCAGCACAATTTACAAAAGCCAAATTAGGGAACCAGTCTAGGTGTCTATCAAAGGATGAGTGGATAAAGAAAATGTGGTATATATACACAATGGAGTTTTACTCAGCCATAAAGAACAAAATAATGTCATTTGAAGGATAGTGGATGAAAACTAGAAAATATGCTAAGTGAGATCAGCCAGACTCAGAAAGTCCAGTGTCAAATGCTTTCTCTCATATGTGGAAGCTAGAGAAAATAGGAAACAAAAGGGACTTCAGTTAAATGAGGCAAGAAACCAGTAGAATAGCAGAAGGGATTTGGGGGAGGGAGGCAGGAAGAAGAAAGAAAAAGAGGCTTGAGGAAGACAATAGTTAAAATGCTATGTCCATATATGAAGGTATCATTACCAATTTCGTTAACATGTATGGGGAGAGAGGAATGGGGATCAGGATAGAATATGAAGGTAAATACAACAAATAATGTGTAAGTTTATTAATGCTTACCATTTTGAAATAATTGATTTCTAAGTATCTGATTCTCAACCATCTTATGTCTCTTAGAATTGAATTCGTATCCCAGCATTTGGGAGGCTGAGACCAGAGGATCCGGGTTCACGGCCAGCCTCAGCTACCTAGTGAGGCACTCCGCAACTTAGTGAGACCCGGTTTCAAAATAAAGAATAAAAAGTAGGGTTGGGGGTATAGCTCGAAGGTAGAATGCCCCTGAGTTGAATCCCCAGTACTGCAAAAAAAAAAAAAAAAAAAAAAAAAGAATTGAGTTCGTAATGAGTCCATTATATATGATATTTAATTTTAATTTTTACTTTTGTGTGTGTGTGTGTATTTCACTGTTAGAATGCTTTCAGTGTTAGAAAAGTAATTTTAAGTGTTGAAACAAAAATAGAACTTTTATTCAAAACTTAAGAGAAACACTAAGCAGGTAGGGTAAGAAATCAAATACAAACATAGTCCTTCTTATCCCTTCTCCTTCAAGGCTTCTTGGTCAAATAAAGTCTTAAATAGATAACTAAGACATCAGAAGACCTGGCAGTGGTGTCACTGGTTTGGATTCCTGCTGTGTCTTTTGCCACTTTTCCTTTTGCCCTTGGGGGTACCTGAACAGAGCACCAATCCAGGCTGATTGGCTATGACATCAAGTTCTGGTCATTAAGTCCCTCCATAGCAGTCTGAGACTCCTTTTATGTTTCTTACTCAAATAGAGTATACCCCTAGGAATCCTGTTTGCCTTCCCAAGTTGAGGTAGTTGTTTTTATTTTCCCATCCTATGCAAATTTGTCATGGATGTCTTTTATGATTACTTTCTCATGGACTCTACAAACAAAGAGAATGTAGCTCTTAACAGAACCCTATCATCTGATTTCATCACTATCCTGCCTTGCACTATTAAAATCCTCAGATCTCTTCAGATCCAAAGTCATAGCTATCCATTTCTTTGTTTTTTCTTTCAGTTTCTGGATGTTCTCACTCATGCTAAAATCTTCACCCCAGGTCTCATGAAGACCCAGCACATCCACCATCTTGTCTTCATTTGAGCTCCCATCTGTGTATGTGTGCTATTTCTATGATGAATTTTTTCATGGTCAGATCAACAGTTTCTAATCTATTCATTAGAGGTGAAGACTCTATCTATTATCTATCCTAATCCAAAGTCATATACATATATACAAACACATCGACACACAGGAGAGTTGAATCAGATTGTTGTCTCCAACTAGAACACATAATTTCAAATTACCACTTTTCCTTCTCCTCTGGGTAGTTCTAATTTCCAAGTATTTTGTTGACTTTTCAGGTTAGTAGCAATATCGTTAAACTCACATGGTCCTTGCTTTGGTACTTCTTTCAATATCTTGTAATTATCAGCATGTTGATCCTGTGCTACACTGAAGATCCCTTCCTCCCCAAGCTCATACCAAGTGCTTCAGATATAGGTAGAGGATTTATATGTGAGTGCTTCTACTATTTTTACTTAGTTACCCCTATTTTGGTTTTGTTTTTGTTTCTGCTTTAAGGTACTGAGGCTCTAACCAAGGTCCTTGTTCATGCTCTTACTACTAAGCCACATGCCCAGCCCTACTAAGTCTGTTTTTGACAAACATCTTCAGAACCAAGTGTGCCTTCTAGGCATAATGTATATCCTGCCTTCAACATAGACTAATTGATTCTGGCCTTCCATCAGTGACTTTGAGGGTAGTAGAACCTAGGGTAATAACTCAATAATTTTTTGGTCTTTCTCTTCCAGTAGCCTAAAAAAGAAATCAGCATGCAGTG
>PVLC010019312.1:0-30794 GCA_004027655.1 Graphiurus murinus | reverse complement strand
ACAGAGGTGCCATCACCCACTGGCTCTGATGGGGGTTTTGCCAGATTCCCCGCCTCATGGCACATGCACATTCTGGGCCAGCGGGAATGTTTTATGTTGCATCTAGCCAGCTGCCACCTGATTGCACACTGTCACTAAAGGATGACAAGAACTGATAATACAACTCCCTTCTTGCTGCACTCTGTCACCCCAGAAACCAAGTCCGAGAAAATGTCACTGTCACTGAAGCATGAACTGCAAAGACATAGAGGTCTCTGCTGCCCCCTGTTGCTGGGTCCTCATAACCCCAGTCATTTTCATGAATATTCAGTAATTTTATTATATGAGAGTGGTGTGCTTGCAGAAAAAAATTCAAATTTCATCAGTCCAGTATGTTAATTGTTGCCAGTATGATATATGAAAATTATGTCTTGATGATGTTTTAATGTGCATTCTATAAATTCTGAGTGGGGCTCTCTATGGTTTTATGTTTTTGTATTTATCTCCCCAGTGATCTGCCAGTAGGTATACTTTGCTTATTTTTACTTTTTTTTCTTATTGACTTATAAAAGTTTTTGTCAAAAATGTTTCATATTTATTTATTTATTGTACTTTCTATCTTATATAGTCAAATTTGTCAGCCTTTTCCTTTGTGGTTTCTGAGTTTCATGTAATACTTAGAAAAGACTTCCCCAGGCTATGGACTTAAAAAAAAAATCACACATCTTTTTGTCTAGTAATTTCATATCTTTTCTTTTCTTTTCTTTTTTGCGGTACTAGGGATTGAACTCAGGGGCATTCTACCTCCGAGCTACATCCCCAGCCCTATTTTTTTATTCTTTATTTTGAAACTGGGTATCACTAAGTTGCGGAATGCCTCACTAGGTAGCTGAGGCTGGCCGCAACCCGGATCCTCCGGTCTCAGCCTCCCGAATGCTGCGATTACAAGCATGCGCCACCACGCCGGCATCTTTTGTTTTTAATGTTTAAAACAGTAACCAATTTGGAATATATTTTCATTGTAAGGTGGGAAATAGAAATATAGTTTCATGTTTCTTCACTTTTAAAATGGCTTGCTAGTTGCAATAGTCTTTTCTTAAATACTCCATTTTATTTTTTATTTGAAATGCATTTTTATTTTTAAGAGACCCCATTTTCTGGTCTATTTCTGGACTTTATGCTGTCCTATTGATCTTTTATCCTTTTCCTGTACCTATAATGTTTAACTACTAGAGATACATACTACATTTCAGTATTATATAGAGTTAGTTCCCCCTCATTACTATTATTGTCTTTCATAAATGTCTACTTGTATCTTTCTAACTAAACTTAAAATCAAGTTTCCAAGAGATCCTGTTAGGATTTTGATTGGGAATGCTTTTAATGTATAGATTACTTATGCAAATCAAAACTACACTGAGATTCCATCTGACACTAATCAGAATGGCAATCATCAAGAAGTCAAACAACAACAATAAATGCTGGTGAGGATGTAGGGAAATAGGAACTCGTCTACACTGTTGGTGGCACTGCAAATTAGTATAGCCTATGGAAATCAGTATGGAGATTCCTTAGAAAATTGGGAATGGATCCACCATATGATCCAACTATACCACTCTTGGATATCTTTCCAAAGGGACTGAAATCAGAATATCATAGTAATATATACATAGCTATATTTATAGCAGCACAACTCACAATAGATAAATTATGGAACTAACCTAAGTGCCCATCAACAGAAGAATGGGCTACAAAATTATGGGATATACACACAATGGAATTCAACTCTGCAATAAAGAAGAACACAATTATATCATTTGCAGGAAAATGGATGGACCTGGAGAACATTGTGTTAAGTGAGATTGGCCAGTCACAGAAAGTGAAAGGTCATATATTTTCTTTAATATGCAGAAGCTAGGGAGTAATCCAGATACCAGAGAGATTTCAGGTAGTGAAGGAGAAACTCTAGTGGAGCTAGGGAGGTTGTTTTGGGGAAGGTCGGGGGAGAGGGAGAATCAATGAAAGAATCACTACCATCAACATTGTGTACATATGTGAGAATACCAATGTCAGTCTCAGTATCCTGTATGGGAAGTGGAGAGGGAGCTGGGGGAAAACCCACCAAGTGCTGTGTGCATGTATATCGCTATGACTGAACTACATTATGATGTGAGACTATAATGCACCAATAAAAGTATTAAAAAAAGAGAAAACTGATATCTTTACATTTTATGTCTTCCTAGCTAAGGACTATATATTTTTATTCAAATCATTTTTTAAAGTTCACCACTAGTTAGTTTGTTTATTTATTTACTTCCTGGGGATTGAACCCAGGGACTTCTTACCTCTGAGCTACACCCCTAGCCCTTTTTTAATTTTTTGTTTTGAAATAGGGTCTTGATGGGTTGCTGCAAGTTTCGCTAGGTTGCTGAGGTTGGTCTTGAACCTGAACCCTCCTGTCTCAGCCTCCTGAGCACTGGGATTATAGGTATGCACCATCATGCCTGGCCTTATCACTAGTTTAAAAGTTCTCTTTATGTAGGCCCTGCACATTTTACTCCTAGAGATTTATGTTTTTGTTTGCTATCATCAATGGGAACTGTTACACCATAGCACATTCTAACTGATTATTGTTGGTGTACAACATTCCATAGCTGATCCTTTCCTAAAATCTAAGTCAACAATAGCTAGTTGAAATTCAAAAGCAAAGCCAGTTGCAGCCCTACCTGGCTGTTCTGTTCATTCAGACAGACAACATACTGACCTCAAATGACTGCATCCCCTGAGGCAGGGTCAGAGGAAAGTCTCCCAGGACACTGATTGCTTGGAATTTCTTGGAGATGTCAGGATATCCATGGAGGTCCTAAAAAGAAAGGTGTGTTTGTTGTTTTTTTAGTGGAAAGTATTGTAAAAATCTTGTTGATGGATAAAAAAATTTAAAATCTACATTGCTATACAGTGTTCAGTCTTTTATTTTCATTGCTTTGGAGCAGTTTTTGTGAAACATAACTTTATCAGATACTTAACTTAGAAACAGAGGGAAGGTTAACACACTGCTCTTTTAAGCTTCTCAGGCTGAGAGAGGCTGAAAGCACCTGGAAAAACTCTGTTCCCCAGGGCATCCTGAAGACAAACTCATTTTTACCCTCATCTTTAGCTGCTGCGAAATATCCAAGTAGAATTTGAAGAGGAAACTGATCATGAGTGTTCTCCGGTATTCCACCATTCCTCCGGGGGCGGACTCTGGAAGGGCAATCTCATCTAGAACCAGCCTGCAAGCTTCATTCATCATTCCTTCATCCCAACATCTAAATGCAAAAATAAATAAAAATAACAAGAAGAAAAGAAAATAAACCTAACCAATTTAATACAGTAAGGGAGAAACAGGTGTGTAATGTTCACAAGAAAATTAACTAAAAACATAAACAAAGGTTGATTAAAATCTACTTTCTCACATAAGAATACCATAATACACACTTGGGCCATTGTGCACACTGTTTTATTTAGAATCTTATTTTAAATCATCACACACACTTACTCAAAAATGCTATGATGCTATAGAGAAGAGACACGGGTTTTCTTTGATAACCATATCTAGTGTCCTTATTTAAGAAGTAACAGGCTTTCTTTGGTACAAGATATAAGTTGATATGTCACCTTCCAATAAGCTGCTGGCAGGATTTGCTTGCGCTGACTGTGGTAGGGCCAACTCCTCCATATATGATGCTCAAGTCCATGATGGTGTCTGTGCCATCTTTGAAAAGGACGCTCATCCCAGCATTCACAATTGCAAGGGCGTTTTGCTGACATGGAGCCTGTCTGAAAGCAGACAGAAACTCCCACTGGAAAACAAGAATGTGTTTTTATTTTTAAAAATTTCAAACCTTCAGAAGTCTCAAGAGCAGTACAATAAATACCTATAAACCCTTCATCTGAATTTGCAGATTCACCAGTGGTTAACATTACACACACACACACACACACACACACACACACACACTCAGCTAAAACATCTGTTAGTCATAGACATCATAAAACTTCATCCCTAGATATTTCCATATGTAACTTCTAAAATAAAAGGGCATTCTCTTATATCACCATTGGTCAATACCACTTGACATGATAATGAGCCTTATCAATGAGTAATTTATATAATATTGCTATTTAACATACAGTTCATATCAGATTTCTCCAAATATACAGTAGGAACTTTATGCCCTCCCCCATAAAAGCCACAAAGGTATCATCTTCATAGCTCCCTTAGCTTCTTTATTCTAGAAGAGTCCTCTATCTTTTTTTTTTTTCTTGGTCTTTCATGACACTGGCATTTTAAACTTTAGGGGGTGGCAAGAACACTACATGGGCAATATGATATAGGAAATGCTGCTTTATTTACTTCACAATCACTCCACTCATAGTTACAGATACCCTCATGGAAACTCAGAAGGTTCCAATCTCCAAACATCTCCTCTCTTCTCTCTTGGCAAAACTT
This sequence comes from Graphiurus murinus, assembly GCA_004027655.1. NCBI lineage: Eukaryota > Metazoa > Chordata > Mammalia > Rodentia > Gliridae > Graphiurus > Graphiurus murinus. Next base: position 26,323 of record PVLC010019312.1, on the reverse strand, counting down.
TCCTGAAGCCCTAGCACCCTTACAATTAACCAGCAGAGATGCCACATGTTGGGTTCTGCTGATCGATGACAAGTTAGAAACAGCAAATCTTTAATTTTATTCTTCTCCTAATTTATTCTTCCATATCTCTGAATTTTAGCTAAAACTACAATCTGTAAGCCTTGGGGGAGAGAAGACTCCTATTAATGTTTTTTAAATGACCATGCTTTAATGTTTTTTAAATGATCTGTCCTTGGTGCTCGCATGGTACTCATTAGACTTTCAAAATTATTGAATGAGTGAGTGAGATTGGGGGAAAGTGCCAACACAATGAATGTGCGGCTCTTCCACGTTTGGGCAGTGGTGACCACTTTTCATTTATTGGATGAATTGATCTGGAACACAAGAGGTGTGAGACAATAGTAACATCCACATTTGTCCAAGTCTCCCTTTGGTCAACAATATCGCCATTAGACAGAGAACAAGTCAAAACTATATTTTGCCCACCCGTGAATCTCTGGGATCCTCAGACGTTAATGGTATCTCATTATGATCAGAAGTCATTTGGTTGCTTGTAAATTTATCTGTTGTTCTCATTAATTTGAAGGAAACATTAATCTTGGACAGTAAGGCCAGAATAATTTTATAAATTATTCTTTCTTTTTTCTTTTGTGGTGCTGAGGATGGAACCCAGGAGCATTCTACCTCCAAGCTACACTCCCAGCCCTATTTTATTTTTCATTTATTTTTTATTTTGAAATAGGATCTCACTAAATTGCTGAGAGCCTTACTAACTAAAGCTGTCTTTGAATGAGCGATCTGCCTGTCTCAGCCTCCCAAGTCCTGGGATTACAGGTGTGTGCCACCACACCAGGCTTATAAATGATTCTTTATTCTCCTTAACTCTTAAAGCTGATGGTGGGTTTTGGTCCTGGTTCAACTATCCATGCACTGTGAAATTTTGTTTATATGGTTAAACTTCTTTGGACTGCCATTTCCTCACCTATGCAGTAGGATTATTGGTCTTTTTTGATTATATGATTTGTGATTCCAAGAGTTTTTGAAGAAGGAAAAGAAAATAATGTAATGTTCCTGAAGTTCCCTAATGACTCTGAGAAACATCTAATCTGTTATTACTGCTTGTACATATGCATGTATAAAATATTTGCTACACATTCTATTCTTATTATGCTGAGTTTAATAGGAACTAAAAATAAAACAACCAAACAGAACAGAGCAGACATTAAAAACTTAACAACCATACCTTTTTAGAAACAGGAATGAAAACAGAAACTAGGACTTGTTCTGGTTTCAGGCTTGCATTTGTTGCTCCAGAAAGAAAATGATCATTTAAAGGAATTTGCTGTATTCCTTCTATGACAGGAAAAAGAACATTTATTCAAAGGTCTATACTACTGAAACTACTTTATGCTTTATTAAATCCAGTTGCACTCCTATTCTAAAAACACACTCTAAAATTTAAATTGAAAAATTGCCACACATGATATTGTGACTATCTCCTGATCTGGTTGTGTGCAGATGTACCTGAAGAACCTGTTTTGGAAAATTAGTCTTCTACCTGTGCCAACAGAGCAGGGTGCCTCCAATTTATGGGAAGCATTTTGACAAGGTTTCAATGTATGACTTACAGGGCAGAGAGATTGGAATCAGTGGGTAAATGTGGCGACAATGGCAGACAGATGGTGTGCTGTGGGAGAGAGTGCTGGAGTGAGTTTGAAGAGATTTGGAGAGGAATGGTAGTAAGTAGGGGTATACTGCTGTGACATCACAGAATAAAATATAAATTGTTATAGCAACAATGTTGATACATGAAACTATTTTTTCTTTTCTTTTTTTGGTACTTAGTATTGAACCCAGGGGAATTCTATGTTAAGTTGCAAAGCTGACCTTGACCCTGCAGTCCTCCTGTCCAAGCCTCCCAAGTACTGGGATTACAGGCATGCACCACCACACCTGGAACATGAAACTATCTTGAATGCATGTGATTCTCAAACCCCAATCCTAAAACACAGACACACAAATGAATGTTATTGTCCTTGAAATAGCCACCTTGGGAGAGGTGACACATTTATCTCAATGGTGCTGTCCTCCCTCATGACATTTTGGGAACTCTTCGCAGGGTTGGTGGGGGCATTCTTGCAGAGCCTTCCTTGGTGGTGATAAATCTTTATCCTTTGAAGGTGGGTTTGATTTGTGGTAAGAGGTCAAAGACACCCAGAAGCCAGTTTGATGGATCAGGTGGTGGGTCAAATTGACTAATACACTTTTTGGTCAAAAGTCAAGTGAATATAGACTGATTTTTTTTACATAGTTTGTAAACTAGGAAGAGTTCTGTTTTGTCTTTTGTTTCATCAAACAGGGGCCACTTCCCTGGGCTGGTCCTGCTGGAAAATTCCTTTCAAATAAGTTTATTTGACAAGGTCAGTATAAAACTAGATGTCTTATATTCAATTGGCCCTTGACACTATAAAAGGTATTTTGTGATCCTCATGAATCCTCTTTTGTGGATTCCACTATAGTTATAAATTTTCCCACAAAAGGTGCCTGTGATATTGTAAAATAATAAGATATACATATATTGGTCTCTGCTCCCAGCTTCTGAACAGAGTTCCTCAAACCCTTGTGTAGGCAGGACTGTTTTGAGAATATCTTATTCTAATAATTGGTGTTTGATACTGGTTGCTGATGCAGATTCCTAAAGCCTTTGTAATTTCCTGAGCGTTAGGAGCATCTGACCTAGCTCCTAAATTCCTGGTAACTTCCTGATTGATAGAAGCATCTTTCACACTAATGAGGTGATGTTTGGTGGGTACCTGAACAACCTCAGGTTGGGGGCTGGTTGCCAGAGGAACCATGTGATTAGAGGACTACTACTTTCAGCTAAGACCAGTGATGTCCTCAATCATGTCTACGTAACAAAAAAATTCAAAAGGACTAGATTTGGATGAGCTTCCAGATAGCTGAATGTGTGGCGGTACCTGGAGGATAGCAGGCTTGGAGAGGACATGAAACTCTGCCCCTGCCCACATCTGTTCCCTGTGCATCTCTTCCACCTGGTGTTCATCATTATTCTTTGTAATATTCTTTATGGTTAATGAGTAAACATAAGTAAAGTGTTTGCCTGACTGTGAACCATTTTAGCAAATTGATGGGACTCAAGGAACAGGTCATGGGAACCTCAGTTTATAGCCTGTTGGTCCAAAGTTCCAGAGGCCTGGCTTTGTTCTGGCATCTGAAGTGGGGCAGTCTCATGGACTAGCCCTCAACATGTGGGATCTGATGCTATTTCCAGGTAGACAGTCAGAATTGGGTTAAATTCAGTTAATGTCTGCTGGAGAATTGCTTGGCCCCACATCTGGTGTCAGAAGTGTTGTGTGTTGAGTGATGTGTGAGAGGAGGAAAAAACATACAAACATAAGCACAACACAAAAAGCAAGTAAAAAAGCTATTAAAAGAAAACTGCCATGAAACTAAAACTCTATACTCTCTTACATTATAGCCTTGCTCTATAACCTGAATCAATTGCAAGATTTTACTCTCGCAGTGGTTTAGCTGTTGTTGTTTTGCAGTGCTGGGGATCAAATTCAGGGTCTTGTGCTTGCTAGGCAAGCACTCTGCCACTGAGCTACACCCCTAGTCCCAGGGTTCTACTTTAGATAATGAGTAGACAAGAAGACAAGTTGGGGTGCTTCCTGATTGCTTGAAGTGTCATTTCCACCAACCGTTCTGGAACATATGTGTTTTCACGTCTTCCCACAGCAAAATGAAAAGCTAGCACTGCATCCATTGATATAAAAGAGGAGTTCATATTATCTCACGATTTTATGTTCAATATGTTTGTAAAGCTGACATCGGTGCTTACAGTGGAATTGGGTAGCTCACCTTTTGAAGCAACGTTGAGGATACAGTTGCTTACCCCTAAGATGGGGTTGAGGTCAGATGTTGGCAGTCTGCTCATAATATGGCCACCTAAGGACTAAAAGAAAGATTAATAAGCAACCTCAGGGCTTTTACTGTGAATGCTGAATTAAAACAGAAAATGACAGTTCTTTTCAACCATAACTCAGCAATTAGAATAAAAAATGTCAGCATGGATGAGAGATTTTTCTTGCAAACCCTGAAATCTTTTACAGAATCACTATTTATTATCTACAAAACAAACTTTGAAGACAAATAGTGAAAATCACTTCAATGCTAATGCTATAATTTGGATGTGAAATGTCACCCAAAGAACCTTGTGTTGAAGTCTTTGGTCCCTAGTCAGGGTACTACTGGGAGATGGAATATCCTTTAGGAGGTTGGGTCTAGTTGGAAGAAGTCAGGTCATTACGGGTGTGCCCTTGAAGGTGATATTGAGATCTTGGTTCCTTCCTATCGCTCTTTTTCTTTCTGGCCATCATAAAATGAACAGTCCTCCTCTGCCACATGTACTGGATGGCCACAGGTCCAAAATAGCAGGGTAAATGACAATGGACTGAAACCATGAGTCCAAATAAACCTTTCTTCCTTTTCAGGCATTTTGCCTTGGTGATGCAAAGCTGACTAACACAGTCACTCACTTTTGTGTGTGTGTATGTGTGTGTGTGTGTGTGTGTGTGTGTGTGTGTGTGTGTGTGTGTGTTTATTCTAGAGTACTGGGGACTGAATATAAGGGCAGTCTACCTCCAAGCTATACCCCCAGCCCTTTTTTTACATTTTGTTTTGAAATGGGGTCCTTCTAGGTTGCTGAGAGCCTCACTAAGCTGCTGAGGCTGGTCTCCAACCTACAATCCTCCTGTCCCCATCTCCCAAGAACTGGGATTAGATGTGTGCACCACCACACCTGGCTACAACCATCTATTTCTAAATTCTGATTTGGAAGGGACTCAAATTATGATTTATAATGAAAAATTTATTCTGAAACTATGCACATGTAGCTTGAATGATAACAGACAAGAAATGATTAAGCAGAGTAACCTCAGGTGCTGGTAGCTTGGAGAGGGTATTAGAGTTTGTATGAGGATAAAAAGGAGTGAGGTGTGTGTTGGGTGAGGCAGGAGCTGAGGCAGAGTATTTGAAAGTGGAGATCAGGCAGTATTCCTGAACCAGCAATGTCTGCAGGATGGGAAAAGTTGATACCCTCACAGCTGGGGCCTGTTGAAACCTTTCCCACAGCTATAGTACAGCTCCAAGGAGCATGAGCCTGAAGTGTAATGATTCAGGTATAAGATGGGTCAGAGGACAGATGGCCTGTAACAATCTTTGGTATGGAGAAGTGGCTCCTGGGGATAATCATGGATGAGAATTTCATCAGTGAAGAATTTACCTCCAACAAAGAATTGCAGATAGAATAATTGAGATTACCTTCACTGATTAGAGGCCCTCTTATAAAATTGTACAGCCATTCCACTTGAGCATCCTGGAATGTGGACAACACAGGATCCAGAAAAGGCCAGCAGAGATGCAAAGCCACAGTAATAAAAGAAGAGGATTTGGGCTGGCCCGCAGAGATAATACAGCATTTTTATGCAGAGGTAAACAAGAATAATGCTGCCAGATATTATTACAGTTCATGGTTATTTACATGTGTATTGTGTTTATAGTTAATATTTTATAGCTCTCTATATACACATACATACATATATATGTATATATATGTATGTGTGTGTGTGTGTGTGTGTGTGTGTGTGTGTGTGTGTAGACAATTGTAGAAAAGATTCAAGGCACAGGTGGGTGGACAAGGAAAGCATCAGCCCTCACCCCTTACCCCCAACAAACCAATATATATATATGTACTGGGGATTGAACTTAGGGGCATTCTACCTCTGAGCTACATCCCAGCCCTTTATATTTTGAAACAGGGTCTTGCTAAGTTGCTAATAGTCTCACTAAACTATTGAGGCTGTCCTTGAACCTGCAATCTTCCTCATGTCTCAGTCTCCCAAATACTGGGATTATAGGCATGCACCACCACACCTGGCCCCTTTTTATTTTTTATTTCCTATTTTTGAAACAGAGTCTTGCTAAGTGGCTGAAAGTCTCACTAACTTGCTGAGGCTGGTCTTGAACTTTCAGTCCTTCTGTCTCAGTCTCCTAAGTACTAGTATTATAGGTGTGTGCCATTATGCCCAGCTTAGATATTATAATAAAAGTTGTAATATAAAATTATACTAAAATGTTGAGTAAATTGTGTGGTTCTCGTTCATATTTGTTATGTCAATTTATTTTCAATAAACATCAGTTGTCTTTATAAAGTAACAAGTTAAAAAATCCCTTTGGGAGCTGTTAAAGATAGTTTTCTGAACTGGATAAATCCTCAAAAGACAATTGTAGAAAAGATTCAAGGCAAGGTGGGTGGACAAGGAAAGCATCACCCCTTACCCCCAACAAACCTGGCCACATATTAAATGGCTTATGCAACAAAGGTCTGAAATTGGATATCTGAAGAACACAGATGGATACAGCAGAAAATGGTAGAAACAGTTACTGGTGCAACCTCTCCTTCTCAAGATACCCACGCCCAGATGGGGGTTCAGGGAACCTACTGCCATGTTCCTGATCTGTTGTCCAGCCAGGGTTCTCAGATGTTTCAAGAGAGCACAGTATATCTGCGTCTTCTCCTTGGGGAACTGGGGGATCATATCGGTCAGGATGTCCTTCACCTGGGCCAGGCTAAGGCCAGCGCCCAGAGTCAGCCCTGAAAGTGAGACAGCTTCGTTACTATACTGTAATCCTGGAAAGAGGAAGGCAAGTGGGGAAAGAAGGCCATCATTGGCAGATGATGCCTCCTCCTTCTCTCATGAATGTTCTACTTTTCTGATTATTAAATTGATACATCTTCATTGTAGACCACCATGCAAGTATAGAAAAGTAGGGAAACGAGAGTGTAAATAACAGAGGATTCCTGAGAAGCAACCACAACCATTTGAACTGTCAGCTGCTATCTGCTGCAAGGGTGGAGGCTCCCTCACCAGGTGCTGTGTGGCCCGATTCCCACCTGCTCTCCTCACTCTCTGCCCCAGCAACAGGCCTTGTTTTCTGCCTCTGGCCTTTTGAACACACTGCTCCTACCTCTTCTCTCTGATTGCTCCCACATACCCTTGGAGCTCAGCCAGGAGAAGCCTTCCCTGACTCCCAGAAGGTGAGTCACACCGTTACCTGCTCCTCTAACATGGGGTACCTCTCCTGTGCAGCATGGGTCACAATTGTGATTTTTCATTTTATTTGTGTGACATCTGTTTCCACTATCAAACTATAAGCTTCATGAGGGTAAGATCCAGGCCTTTTTCTTTAAACATGCTTGTTTCCTCATTTAACTTCAAACCTTCCCCATCTGAAAGTTGAGCTTGAATTCTACACCTCTTTCACCACACCTTCCTTTGTTATCTAATTTTCATATTTTCTACTAACTTTGTATCTGGTTCCATGTGATTGGCACTGAACTGTTCTCTAATTGAACAATAACCCTAAGTGCCACTATGAGTAAATGCTGACCTGCCTCTCTCCCTTCAACCATTAAACAACCTACTGTATGTGCTGTTCTAGAGGCCAAGAACACAGACAAGGTCTCCTCTATCAGGAAGTCAATATTTGGTAGGGGAAGATAGTCATCACTAGGAAAATGAATAAATAATGTAATTTCAAATAGGATAAGTGCTATGAAGAATCAGAGCCAGGTAATAGATTAGGCATGAGAACAGGAGCTTGTAAACACCTCCTGGTAATTCATCATGGTGATTATAAAGCAAGGCCATGTCAATGGTTGTCTTAGGAGATCTCATCAGGAAACTGAAAAGGCTCAGCTAACAAAACTCTACCTTGTACATTTCTTTACCTTTCCACATCACTCTGCATTATAATCATGAGTTCTTAAAATAAAAGAAGAAAAAAGTAGACTTTATAACTGCTTATGTTTCTGAGAACTTGACAGGCAACAGGCAAATGTTTTAGATTGTTTCAACATATACCAACTCACTCAGCAGAGGGAGCCCATGCTTTAATTTTGAGAAGTTGGTCAGAAAGGGCTGTCCTGTAAGGAATCTGAAGTAAGCATTGTTGACTCTCATTTAAATAAGGTTTTCATGCTGTACTTGGAGCTGGGACCATTAGATTAAGGAAGGCTTGGTTTTTCTTGGTATAAATAGATGTGACTGGTGAATTCATTTAAGGGTAGAATTTCCTTCAATAAGGTTCTGTTTTGCTTACCTAATAGGCTAACTTAGAACAGGTCTTACAGCTCAGGAGTCTAAAGGTTCATCTAGAAAGAAGATAGCTGATCATTTGTCCAGCTCTCTATGACTTTTCATATTACAGTGTACTTAGGTCATAAACTTATTTGGCCTCTCTTAACAGGGCTGGGATTTGTCATTAACCAAATAGAGATCTCTGACCTTTGAGATTGTAAAACAGACTTCAAAGAATGTTTTCTACAAAATTGTCTGAGTTTAAAGACAAACTAAACAAAGATTGGGAGAATTAGTTGATTTCTCAGATAGAGTCTGAACCATGAAGTTGACTCAGCAATGTTAAAACCAGAGGTGAAATCAGCAACACTAACAGATTTTGTTCATGAGTGCATGCCTTAGTGCTCGCACACACACACCACACACACACACACACACACACACACACACACACACACAACAGAAAGCAATATTTTAAAAATGCTCTTTTTTCTCTTTTTTTCTATTATCAAAGTCAAACCCATTTGTTATTAGAAAATATAGGGAAAACTGTTGAGAAGACCATAAAAAAAACAGATTTTGCTTAGTGTTTGCAACTTCATATCTGGCTTTAAAAATCGTTGTATGCAGCATTTTAGATGGGAACTTATTTTTGTATTTTCCTTCCTTAAAAATCCCAGATCCTCCTTGAAATTTAAAAATAACTGTAACTGGAATAATCGGAAACTAGTGCCATTTTGAAAACAATTCTGACATTGTGAAGGGAGATTCCACTGATGATAAAAGAAAATGTTAATATCAAAGGTCACGCTTATTCTATCATTCTATAATAATCACCCTATGTCTGCCGTGTCCACAATATGATTAGTCTGGAGGGAAGAAATCAGGTCTTCTTCAGGAGATTGACTTACCAGCAGGAGGTCCAGTGCCTGGCACATGATAGAATCCTAGTGACTTTAAAACTCATCAACAAATAAGTGTTTAGAAAGGTTTTGTTTCATCTGTACTTTTCACAGAATAATGTTGATCTAAAGAAATGGGTCTTAAATTGGGAAGGGAGGGATCACACCTTTCCTTGTTGGGTAGCTTTGAGGCAGCTACTGAAATTGGATCTGTTGAATTGCAGAAGAGGGAACTGAAAGAATACCTGGTGAGCAGCTTGATCCTGTGGAAATGCTGGGGGCTATTTAATAGAGGATGTGATAGTGGTTCTCTGTTGCAGGAGAAAAGAAATAGGCTAAGTAAACTTGAGTAATGGAAGTGTTGGAGATAGCTTAATGAGTTTCTGGATGAATCAACAAACATTTGCTGAGCCCCAGCTGCATGCAGAAAATTGAGTTTCAAGAGAGGATGTGCAATCTTTACCAGGAGTTTCTGAATTTAGGAGATACTCTTTTAAAAGATCAGTTCAGCATCATGGTGCCAAATCTGATTTTCTCTAGCCACGTGGTCCTGTGAGTTGGTGAGTGTCCGACAGCCTTTACTTTCTTCAGCAGAATCATCTGCAACATAAAGACCTTGTTATAATAAATAAGATCATACCTTCTTTTGTGTTAGTCACTGTGAATAACTCCACAATCCTTGCAGGAGAAATGATAATTGGATAGAAAGTTTCTTTGAACTTCATATCAGGCCCTAAAAGGAAAAAGAATTGTCATTAGTGGGGAAGAGGCCAACTAGATTTCTTTTTGCAAATAACAGTGTGACTTAGAAATGATTATTAAAGGCCTAATAAATAAAACGTAATAAAATTATGACAACGGAGGTTTGTTTTCCTTGTCAGCCACTTCCTCCACATTCAAACTGAGTCTGGCTCAAGCAGTAAACCAACTTTGGATTTCATCTTCTAGAACTCAGTAAGAGAAATATCTTTTGCTATTGACATATACTTGGGGGGAAAATAGACATTTTAACCCCAGAAAATCTGATCACATTTTAGAGTTGGAATGAGAGAAATTAGTTATACAACAAGTTGGCCAGTAGCTGGGCCAAGGGGCAGAGCTGAATCACCAGGTATGTATTTTGATTTGCCAGTAGACATCACAACTTTCACCTCCTTCCACAAATTTGGATTTTCAATATAGGAAGGGAGTGTTCTCTTTGCTACCCACCAAGAGAAGTGTTTCCCATCACAAGAGGAGCATTGGGGTACTTCATTTTCAGTTCCAGGAGGTCTTTCAGGGTTCCTGGGGCAATCCAGGTAGTCCTCTCCCCATGGAAAGTCAGAACTTTCTTTAAGGGATCCTCGGCCATCCTCTGCAGTATTTAAATTCAGACAATGCTGATGTCAATGACAAAACACATAGACTTCATTACAGCCCACAGATGGAACAAGACTGAATGGAACCCACCACGGATAACAAAACAAAGACAGATACTTGTAGAATGGCGGCCTCATCAATTCGTAATTAAACCCACTGCTTTGCATATTTATTTTCCCATCTCTTATAGCTTAAAAAAAAAAACCTAAGTGGATTTTAATTAAATCTTAACTTATAAACAAATAAGAATCCTATGTACCATGGGTAAGATTTGTAATGTGGAATTCCCAGCTGAAGAAATAATTATTGACGAAGTTACAAATGATGCAGAACATCAAGGAAGAATTAACTGTGTGTGGTCTGAAGGATGTGTGCTATATATTTTCAGGCAAGCATGTGGAATGGGAATTTGCTGAATACATCCAAGTCCCAAGACTTAGGTTGGAATCTCAGCATAGATACCAAGAAGTCAGGTAGTTAGGAAAACTCTAGAGCCTCTCTAGGCCTCTCTCTTGCTTTATATGAAAATTAAAGATTTGGCTAGATTATATAGGAAGGTCTTTTGGTTCTCAGAGGCCATTCAAGCATGCGGTAAGGCTGTTTTTTTGTTTTTGTTTTTGTTGTTGTTGTTGTTGTTGGGTAGCAGAAATTTAGAAAAAACATAGAATGTCAAACTTATTAAAACCAGCAGGGACCTTCCTCTCACAGACTACTATTATTTCCTTAGCAAAACTGAAGGGTTTTACAGCTACATTTGAAAAATTGGACTTGTCTCAATTAGCAGGAGTGGTGAATGGGCATGATTTCTTTATGTTTTCCTTCCATCAATTTCTCTAAAACCAATGGCTGTGACAAAAATAAATAAATAAATAAATAAACAAATGTGACATAAATATTTAAAAGGATAATTTGCAAATACTGACCATGCTTCATCCAGCAGCCTTTCCCCCCTCTTCTTTTCCAGTGGACTTATGGGTTCTCACTTTTGGTTCCATACAGGAACCATTTAATATGTTCCTATTTCCTATGTTTAAAATTGTCCTTATTTCACTAAGCCTTATTACATTTGCCCCTATTTCATAGTGTTCAGCAAAGAATACACATTCAAAGAACAGCCTTCGACTTCCAATTGCTCCTTCACTTGAGTCAGTCTGGGAACCACTGGTCCAGTTTTACAGAAGAAAAAAAAACAATGAGGCCCAAAGAGGGGATGTGACCTGGTCAAGGTGACACAGATGGTTAATGGGAACAGGGCCATGAACCCAAGGGCACCGGGCTCCTTTCCCAGAGCTCTCTGGAACTGAAATAGTCCCACACATCTGGAAGAAGCATGCTTTAAATGAGTTGCCAGTTAATAATAAACAAGGGAACCATTTCTCCAGCAGGAATTGAATTGTTTAATTTGTTTGAAATGAACTTCGATGATACTCTTGCAAAAATATTTCATGAAAAACTATTTTGTTCTTCATGGGAGCATCCAGAGGGCAGATCTTTTGGTCTGGAATTTCCATGTTTTCATAGATCATTTCACTCTGAATAATTTAAACATTGCACAAAGACCATGGTGAGGGTGGCTGGAAATAAGCAGTAATTAAAAGCAGATTGGCTAAAGGAAAAATTCTTTATCATAAAGATTCTGTAAATGTGGCATTAAGCTATGTGCTTTGTTGGAAAAGATGACAGAGAGATGGGAGTCCATGGGCATGGATGAAAATTCTGATTAATGGAATAATTTACATGTTCTCATTAGGTAAGACTGGCACTCCTCTTTCAAGGGTTCTTGGGGATCCCTGAAGCCCTTTCAAGGGTCTTAAGGTCAAAACTATTTTATAATGAAAGATATTACTTGCTTCTTTCTCATCCTCTCATGAGTTTACAGTGGAGTTTTACAAAGGCTGCATGGTGTGTGGCATCACAGCTGGCTGAATGCAGAAGCGGATACACAAAACCAGTTGCCTTCTTTAAGCCAGCATTAAAGAGATTTACAACAATGGTGAACAATGTCACTATTCTTACCATTTTTTCTTTGGAAAAATATAGTAATTCTTCATGAACAATGTTATTTATGCTAATGGGTTTACTCTTGTTACTTGAATGAATGAATTAATGAATGAATGAGTATTTAAAATGTTTTCCATTTCAAGGACTACAAGTGTCAATAGATAAAACTCATGTAAATAAGATCTCTTTAGGGTTTTTAGCAATGTTTAAAGATGTAAGCGGCCCTGAGACCAAAATATTGAGAATCACTGTATGAGTCAATGGTTACATGACGTACAACATAAAACTCAGCCCTTCCCTCACTGATGCAGGCCAGCCCTCATGCTAGTGAACAAAAAGGCAATCAGGAGTTGACATGCAAATGCCCTTCGGGGGAAGGGCAGAGCACGGTGGGAGCTCAAGGACCTCCTCAAATATGGAAGAACTGCGTGCTCCTCAGGGGCAGGTAGTCTGTCTTTTTGTATCCTAAGTGCCCAGCTCAGTGCCGGACATGTGGGAATCTCTAATAGAAGTTTATGAAACCAATATAGGTGAGTCCAAGGGAGGCCTAGAGGAACAATTTTTAAAAATGTAAAGGAGCAGTGGTACACACTTGGAATCCCAGTACTTGGAAGGCTGAGATATGAAGATTGCAGGTTAGAGGCCAGCCTTGGCAATTTAGCAAGACCTTGTTTCAAAATAATAAATAAAATAGGGCTGGGGGCATAGCTCAGAGGTAGAATGCTCCTGGGTTCATTTTCCAGTAAAACACACACACACACACACACACACACACACACACACACACACACACAATTTAAATGTGTTAAACCTGTGCTGAGCTTTAAGCTAACACAAAAGAGGGTGCTTATTTGTCCTTGCCTGCTTATCGTTTGTATCCCGAATTATTTTCCTTGATTCTTAATAAAAATACTTGTGTGCCAGAATAGATTATGTGATGTCCTGCTTTGTATGCACAGGGGAAGGAATTCCCCTACACAGAAGATCAGGAGAAACTGTGTCTACCCAGGAGCAAAGTCAGAAGAGAAAATGCTTTCACAGGTCCCTCAAAATGACAGTAATACAAAGTCACTCTGGGGGCAAATGGTGGCAGAGACACACAGGGGATGAGCTGATAAACTGTTCATTCCCCAACAAAGGTCATAAAAACAGACAAACCAGAAGAATGAGAACACACCATCAGTTCAGGTGGAAATATAAGTTCCTGAGTTGGGTCCAAGGGTTGAAATTCTTCTTTTTCATACAATTTGGTGCAAACCTTAGGGGGGAAAAAGTAACATTTAGTCTTTTTGGCAAAAAGTCAAGGTTCGATATGCGTTATGGTCCTTGGCAGCTAAGTACTGAGCGCCTTCTGTTTGAAAGGCCTGGACTGGGGACTGGGGGCTGGGGACACAAGGCAATGAGATGGGCCAGCCTTCCGTTCTGCCGTGGCTGGGGAGGGTTGGGTGGGGGACCAAAGGGAACTGGCAGCTGTTAAGTGCTGCTCTGGGTCTGGCCTGGGCCACAATGGAGGCAGCTAACTGCACTGCAGGGCAGCAAGAGCTAAGTGTCTATGAGTGGCACAGGCGGGGAGAAGGGGAGTGGAACCAGCACAGATTCAGCAGGAGGCTGTTCTCAGGGTGCCACAAGCCAAGTGGATCAAGCTGGGCATGGCGGTGCATGCCTGTAATCCAGTACTTGGGAGGCCGGTTGGAGGTTAGCCTCAGCAACTTAGTGAGACCCTGAGAAACCTAGTGAGATCCCATTCCAAAATAAAAAAAATAAAAGGGCTGGGGATGTAGCCCAAAAGTAGAATGCCCCTGGGTTCATTCAATCCCCAGTACCAAAAAAGCAAAAGAAAAAAGGCAAGCGGATCCTTATGGCTCCAGGGGAGAGGTTAGTAAATGGGAGGCAGGGTAGGAGGTGGTCAGATGGGACTGCAGGAAGTGTGCAAAGCAGGCTTCATATCTGAGACTGTATTCTGGAGCCAGAAGGAGACCTGAAGTGTTTCTGAGTCCATCTTTCTGGGAGATCACTTGGACTGTGGTTTACAGTGCCTCCCAGTTCCAGGCCTGCACACTGGCTGCATTTGTCTGTTGGGAGGTTTGTAAAGGTTCAGAGTTCTTCCTAGGCTATATCATGGGAGGATCTACTCCAGTAAAATGGAGGGAAATCTCAGGAATGTTTAAGAAGTTTTGCAAGCAATTCTGGGACATTTGGGAACCCTGTGGAGCTGGGCTGTATTGGAGGTGTTGGAAGGGAAGTGACTGGGTAGGGAATGTGTTGCAATCATCTAGGTGTGGATGAAGATGGTCTGGATGAGGGGTGTGTATGTGCCAGGGAGAAGGGATAGAGGAGCTTGAGGGCCAGTGACTGTGAGAACCCTCAGGCCTTGGTTCTGGGGGAGAAAAAGTGAAGGGTGATGGAACCATTGGCAAAAATGTGGAAGTCAGCAGGGAGGGCTTTAGTGGAGTAACTGGGGAGTCTGATAAACCCAGGATCAGGATTGTGGGGAAGGGTCAAGAAGGAGAACGAAGCAAAAATGGACTTGGGGGTCATTTGTGAAGATGTCACCTGGAGTCTCAGAAAGGGGCAGGACATGAAGAGCAGTAAGTACATGCAGCTGGGAGGAGGCAGGGAGGGGGAGGGGGAGGCAGAGAGGATGAGAGTGGCTGCGTGTATGCAAAGAGCTGTCTCATAGATGGGGACAGATTTGCCCCATGCTACTCCACACATGGAAGTTACAGGACAGCAGCTCTCAGCTCCAATAAGACATGGCTTTCTAATGGATCAGCCCGGAACCACTGGCTCCAGGTCTGGCTGTTGGCCAGTGCAGCTCCAGGAGGGGTTGGCAGCCAGGAGCTTACTGTTCTGGGGAGCACTCAGAGGGATAGGGAAATCACAGCTGAAGAATTAGTAATGTAGTAATAGCTTGAAGAATTAACCACTCAATTAGATTTTATGTAATGTTATTTCTTTCTGCATCTGAGTAATAAGAAATAAGAAATGTACTCTGCCATCCTGGAGCACATTCTTATTTATATTTCTATTGATGTCAGAAGCATGAATTGTGGCTCCAAGGACCCCTTTCCCTTGTTGTCCTTAGGCCCAGATCACTGGGTTATTGCTCTGGCCCCCTCTCATGTCCCTCTCCTGGGGCAAGGGAACATTCCACTTACAGCCTGCACTGCCTCTTCGAGCTGTTGGCTGTGGCATCTGTGATTTTAATATTCCTTGCCCACTTTCTGAGCCCATGAGGACCTCTGCTCTAGAACCTTCTCCTAGAGAGGACAGATGCTTAAGTGGCCAAGGGGCATCTGGCTGGGGAGTGGATGGAGCCTGGACATTCTAGCTGGTGTCGACTCTGTGATGCCAACAGCATGGGACAGAGCGGGGTATGAAGAGAAGAAAACTGGCATCTTCCACTTGTATTTTTGCTTTGGGCCTGCAAATGTCAGGGGTGGGCCTGACTTTTCCTGTCACTTAAGGCAGTGGAATTTGGTGACTGCTGGGTAAATGGCCTATGCCAGACTTTAAATGTTCCTCCTCTCCCTTCTATAGTAAATTAGGAATCAGGCAAACTTGGCTTTTAATAAGAAATGTGACTTTGCTGTAACTACTACACCATCCATAGGAATTTCTTTTTGTTTAAACATTTTTGTGCATGTGCAATTACAAAATTAATGCATGTTCACATAGAAAAATGTAGAATTACTGGAAAATCTACAGAAGAAAATGAAATTACTTTAACAACTGTTCAGAGATAACCACCATTAATTTTAAGTCTATTTCTTTCCATTCATTATTCTTGCTCTGTATATATGTGCATACACTGTATATATAAGTAATATTTTTCCTAGAAATGTGCTGTCAGAGTGCTCAGTTTTTAAACTTTCTTACTTGAAACAAATCACTTCTATTTTCAAATTAAAAAGAGGGTTTCCAAGATAGCTTAAGTTCCAATCACAGTCATGTTATGGTGTGTATGTGTGTGTGTGTGTGTGTGTGTGTGTGTGTGTGTGTGTGTGTGTTGCTGGGGATTCAACCCAGGGACATTCTACCTCTGAGCTACACTGGGTCTCATTAAGTTGTTGAGAGCCTTTCTAAATTGCTGAGGCTGGCCTCTTGTCTCAGTCTCCCAAGTACCAGGATTACAGGTGTGCATCATCACGCCTGGCTACTGTGATGTATTTAATTATTAAATATTTAATTAATTATTAAATTATTAAATTAATTATTATTTAATTAATTATTGAATATTTAATTAATTTAATTAAGGGATCCCCTATTGTTGGGCATTTAGGTTATCTATAATATTTTGTTATTACAAATAAAATTGTGAAAAATATCTCTGTATGTAATAAATATTTGACCTATCTTTCCAAAGCTGACATCACTATACTGGCATCATCTTTGAACAATTAAATTACTCTTTTCTGTTGGCCCAGTTCAGGGGATCCCTTTTGCCCATGTAGACTTGGCTTGGTGATGATTGAGGGTCAATGGAAGGAAATACATAGGACTGATACAAAGACATGGTTTTTAGAATTCTCCAAGCCTCCTCTACCAGCACCCCAACCCCTGGTAGATCAATAGGACATGCTGAGACTAAATAAGAAAAGCTTCAGGAAAAAGAGGAGAGAGAAAGGAAGACTTACATTGACTTTCTTCTCAGGTTTGTTCTCTTCTTGATCCAAACAACATTTCCCTTCCCCATTCATTTGACAACACGATGAATTCTGTAGAAGAAAATAAGGATGGCAAAATTAGAGAATCATAGAGATGTGAAATACCACAAGTGATGATGATGATGATGATGATAGTGGTGGTGCTGGTGGTATGCTGAGGTTTCAATGTTTGTCCTCTTCAAATTTTATGTTGAAACTTAATTCCATTGTGATGGTATTGGGACCTTTAGGAGGCAACAAAAGGACTAATTATAATAGGAGTGGGTTTCTCTTAAAGGATGAGTTCAGACCCCTTTTGCCTTCTGTCATATTACAATGTAGCAAGAAGGTCCTAGCTAGATGCAGTCCCTTGATCTTGAACTTCCCAGCCTCCAGAACTGTCAGTCAATAAGTTTCTGTTCATTATATATCTCCCAGCCTGAAGTACTGTGTTACAGCAGCACTACATGGACTAAGACATGATGATGGTGGTAGTGGTAACCATATTAGTTGTAATCTAGGTTATGTTAAGCACTCAATATGAGCTTGGCATGATGTTTTGCTTTGCAGACATGATATAATTTAATTCCTGTGATCATAATCCCATTTTACAGATAAGGAAACAAAGCCTTAGGAGGTTTCATAATTTACCAAATTATATAGCTATATTTTAGAGGATAGTGTATTCAGAATCTGAAGTCATACTGCTGATAATGGAGTTATTTCATGCTTGTACAACACAAATTTATACTTCCTCTAATTATTAGTAGTAAGTATAATTTCTAGATTGTCCACCACAGTCTGCTATTGTGTTCAGTGCTTCCCATGCATTAAGGCCTTTAATCCTTGAAAATCTC
The DNA here is from genome assembly GCA_004027655.1 of Graphiurus murinus. Taxonomy (NCBI): domain Eukaryota; kingdom Metazoa; phylum Chordata; class Mammalia; order Rodentia; family Gliridae; genus Graphiurus; species Graphiurus murinus. Next base: position 8,396 of record PVLC010019312.1, on the reverse strand, counting down.
TTCACAGAAAGGAGCAGGGAGCAGTTTGCCCAAGGGAGAAGTGAAAGGCCTGGAGTCCCTGGAACCTCTGCAGTTAAGATAGTGTCCTCTGGGTTGCCACCAAGATGCAGAGATCAGGCTTCATGCAATAATTCATCCTACTGCCCAATCTATGAGACCCCTGGCCTGGGAATCAAGCACAGATCTTTTCCCTGTGCATCTCTGATCCAATGACCTAGCTAATTTAATTGGTTCAAATAATATTTAAATCCATGAGGAAAATACAAGTGAAATTCAGGTGACAATGGAAGGTACCTAGGGTCTGTAACATATAATTTCAAATAAGTGAATGAATTGAAAAGTGATGACAAATAAATTTTATTGCACTTTGTCTTCTCCAGCTTAAGCAGAGAGTAACATTTATAACTGCTAGGCATCATAGTAAATGTTTTGCATGGATTACTCATGTTGATTTTGCTTCCTTAGCTCTCTAGTCTCCATTCTCTCAATTTTCCTTTAGACATATTCCCTGCATGTCCCCTTTTCTCATCATCTTAACTCCTTCTCACTTTTCCACATTTTTTTTGTGGTACTGGGAATTGAACCCAGGTGTGTTCTACCTCCACACTGCACTTCCCATCCCTTTATATATATTTTTTAAATTTTGAAACAGGGTCTCACTAAGTTACTGTGTGCTGGCCTCGAACCTGTGATCCTCCTATCTCACTCTCCCAAGTACTGGGATTGCAGGCATGTGCCACCTCATCTGGCTTCTTTTTAACATTAAAAAAAAAAAAAACAATATAGGAATCCAAACATCTCTGGATATATACCTTTTGCTATTTTTGAGATATACATTCGCAAGAACAAGAGTACATATTTGAATGGATGATTCTATATAGTCTTTCCTAGCTGTTTATTATAGTGTTTTTTTTTTTTTTAGGGGGATAGTAAAATAAAAAGTATGTGGTCTTTGTCCCTGGTCCCTAGCCCAGAGCTCCTTAAACCTTGGAGCTTCCTGAGTAATGTGACTGTCCTTAGTTATTCATAGCGAGCTCCTTTTTTATCACACTTAAGTTTATGTTATGAGGTGACTTCCTGTGGGCACCTTAGATAGTATCAGAATGGGGTTGGTCAACCAAAAGATCAAACGGTTAGCATTTAGAACTTTCAGCCCTGCTCATCTACCTCTGGAGCAGGAAGGAAGCTGGAGATTGAGCTCTATAAAACTCTGGAACAAAGAGACTTAGGAGTTCTGAGCTGGTGAGTGCAACCACATGCCAGGAGGGTCATGCCCCTCAACTCCATGGAGACTCAGGACCCTGTGGGATCTTGCCCTGTGCACTTCTTCATCTGACTGTTCATCTGTATACTTTATAAGTCTTTTATAATAAACCAGTAAGCAAAAGTAAAATGTGTCCTTGAATTCTGTGGGTCATTCTAGCAAATTATCCAACCTGAAGATGGGGTGTGGGTACTCCTGATTTCTAGCTGGTAGATCAGAGATACTAGAGGCCCAGGCTTGTGATTAGCAAGTGAAATGAGGAGCAGTCTTGTGAGACTGACCCCTTCACTCGTGGGCTGTGACACCAACTGAGTGTCAGAATTGAATTAAATGGTAGGACACCCAGCTGGTGTCTGAAGGGTCAGTAAATTGCTTGGTGTGGAGGAACCCACACACCAGGTGTCAGACATGTCCTATGTGGGAGTGGAGAAGCAGTGTGGGCTTCCTCAGAGAGGGGGCCGTGGAGGGAAAGGGCGGAGGAGGCTCTGAAACGCATGCTGTGTGGATGGCACAGGTTGTTTGGTGGCACACAATATAAAAGATGAAAATGGCTTCTTTCTTCCCCATCCACCATCAATATCAATCAAAGATGGAATCATATTCAGAAAGGACATAGACATTTATCTGACAAAAAGGATTCACTTTGGCTCTGACTCAACAAAAGTGCTGCTGGAATGACAATATGAGAAATAGACTCTTCTCTGCTTTTCCCTACCACAAAGCAAGATGTTAGGAGGATGGCCTGATCTGTTTCCACTTAGAATATGCTATTTCATAAACTTCACCTTCAAAAAAGCTATTAAGGTGCTACCTGTTGGTATTTCTGAAAATAAAATATCTAGTTACCCTTACTGAGATGGGAAAAATGGAAAGCCATTTTTCCCCTAATTTACAAAGTTGAGCTTTCTATGAAATCAAATCCCATGGCATAGGGTGTGGGGAGGGAAGGGCAGGGGAGGGAATGATGCTTTGCTATAACCCAGGACTGCCAGCTCTGCAGATACCTGTCCTCTCATACTTACAGAACTAAAGCTTTTCCCGCTCTCCACGATGGGTCTGTAGCCAGTACAGCGGCATAGATTACCTGGGTAGAAAGAAGTACACCATGTTTCAATCCAAAGGCCATTTATTCAGCCTTGGTATGTTTCCCTCATTCATCTCTGGGTTTCTCTTCACCCTTACTCCCCCAAATTATATAAAAATCCCAGTGGTTTTTCTAGATTGAGCTAGTGTTATTGGAAGTCACTTGGGATACATTCTGGGGTGCACTCTTGGGAAGGGTGCAGAACAGAAAATCAGTGAAAGGACAGAGAAAACCCTTAGAAGGGACACAAGTCCCATGCCAGAGATGGACACATCTTCTGAGCAGAAACACTGTGTGTAGTCCAGACTATCTTTTGAAGAATGTTTGCATAGTGAAGAGCCTTGAAAGATAAAGGCAGTCTCCCTGAAGAGGAATGAGCAAGGATGCTTACTTCTGGTATAATAAAGATCAAGACAACTTCCAGGAGGCTTACTACTCATTATGCAAGATTTGATTTCTCTAAATTCAGGGTTTCTCTCCTGCATAACCAATGCACATCTGGGCATCAGCTGGCCCTCTTCACATTACCTTGTGGGAGCTAGTGCAAATGATACTACTCTCATTATTGCTGATACTGTGATAATAAAGTCCTTTGTCTCTGATCCAGAAGTACTGTATCATCTGTCAGCATCCATCAAGCTGTGACAGGTTGACTTATTAGCTTGTAGGAAGTGTAAAATCTAAGACTTTTTTGCAGTTCTTGGCAAGTTATTAGATGGTTTTAACATATAACATCACAGGGACTGACCTTGACACAGCAGGGAATGTATCTTACAAGGATTGGGAAAGCATGTGGGGGGATTGGGATGTCACTGTACTGTCATCATTTCTGTGTCTTTTTAGAACACTGGCTCTCACCTTTATTGGAGGGGGTAACAAAGTCTTTGAGAATCTGGTGACATTTTCATTCTGTGAATATGCATTTCATTTTGTGAATATGCATTTTCATTCTGTGAATATATATATATATATATATATATATATATATATATATATATATACCTCTCTCTCTCTCTCTCTCTCTATATATATATATATCCTTTTCACTCTCTCTCTCTCTCTCTCTCTCTCTCTATATATATATATATATATATATATATGAGGGAAACATACCAAGGCTGAATATATATATATATATATATATATATATATATATATATATATAGAGAGAGAGAGAGAGAGAGAGAGAGAGAGAGAGAGAGAGAGAGAGAGAGAGGTACTGGCGATTGAACCCAGGGGCATTCTACCTCCGAGCTATACCTCCAGCCCTATTTTTAATTCTTTACTTTGAAACAGGTTCTCACTAAGTTATGGAGAGCTTTACTAAGTAGCTGAGGCTGGGCACGAACCTGCAATCCTCCTGTCTCCGTCTCCTGAGTACTAGGATTACAAGCATGCACCACCATGTCCAGCTTGCACATGGTATTTTGCACAAAATTTGTGGGTTCATAGGCATCTTAAAAACATTGATTGAGCTGGGTGTGGTTGTATGCATTGGCAATCCAAGTGCTTGGGAAGTTGAGCCAGGAGGATCTCAGATTCAAGGCCAGCCTCAGCAACTTAACTAGACTCTGTTTTAGAATAAAAAATAAAATAGGACTGGGGGTATAGCTCGGAGGTAGAATGCCTCTGGCTTCAATCGCCAGTACCATACAAAACAAAACAAGAAAACATTAATTGGCCCTGAATTAGAATCTCTGTTCAGGACCAATTCTCCCTATGGTTAAGAACCACAGGTGTACTGTACATTACAGAGTAGGTGGTCATTAGTGCTTATAGAAGGATGCATGACTAAATTAGAAAAAGAAGGAAGTAAGTTGGAAGACTAAATCATACATAGATGATACTCCAAAATATGAAACCAAAGAAGAAAGTAGTCATATTGGGAGGGAGTAGCTATAATAAAGGAGCTCTTGGCAATTCTCCATAGAAAGTAACAAGAAAAAGGGGCCTTGGAGGAAATAAATAGATGAGGTGAATAAATATGTGGATTCTACAACCAGATAACCAGGGTTCAAATCCTGACTCTTCCATTGCTAGTTATATGATCTTGGGAAGTAACTTCACCATTCTGTACATCAGTTTACTCATCTGCACAATTGGTATCTAGTACTTAGCATAGAATACTGTCATACATAAAAAGTACTCAGAAAAAGTCAGCTGTCATGGTGGTGTCTGGATATTAAGGCATAGACAACATTGTAAAAGAGAAGAACCTGCAGGTTTTGGTGCAATGAGGCTACTGATGTCCAATAGGCGTCACCAAAATCTAGAGCAACGAGACACTAACAGATCTGGCAATATCAAGAATAGAAAGATAGCAGAGGGGGCAGGGACTATGTGATCACAAAGGTACACTTGGATGGAAATCCAACAGAAAGGAGATGAAGAAATGATGCAAGTCATGGGGCAAAACTGAAGACAAAGGAAAAGTATAGCACAGAGCAATGTCAAGTTGACCAAACACCAGACTGAGGTATATTTTGTGGAAAATATTGTGGTCAACAAAATATATCAAAGAGAAAAAAATACATTGCTCAATGAAGATAATGTTAAAAGATGTCAGAGAGAAGGCAGAACTATCTCATTCCTATTTTTGCTTCCACATTTTTCACCAAAGGAATGCTTGGTGAATTAAAGGCATCAGATAAGCATAGTTAAAAAAAAAAGACTTGAAGTCCAAGATATGTGCAGATTTTAAGAGAGCCCTTAGTTTCTTCCCTCTACCCCATACTGTGGTACTGGGATTGAACCCAGAGGCATTCTACCTTTGAGTTATTTCCCTGCCTCCATTTTCTTTTTTATTTTGAAACAGGGTCTCACCAAGTTACTGAGGGCCTCACTAAGCTGCTGAGGCTGGCCTTCAATCAGTGATCCTCCTGTCTTAGCCTCCCAAGTACTGGGATTACAGGCATGTGCCCCCATGTCCAGCAGCAGCACTTAGCTGCTTTAAATTTGTCCAGGAGGCCAGATCAATCAAGGTTAATTATGTCCTATGACCTTGAAATAATTTATAGATGAGACTGTGGAACCATGGTCAAGAGTCTTTTTGAGACATCATAATATACTGAGACAGTACTAGAGCATTGGAAACAAGAAAACACTGATTCTGGCTTTTAAAAAAGATTGGTATTAGGTGAAGTTGACTTCTTTCTTGGGCAATTCTCTGAATCTATTCTGGGATGAATTATTGATGCTAGGGCCCAGGAACAGTGGTCCCTAAGAGGAGATTGATTATTCAAGAAAGCTATTCTTCTTTCTTTTGGGGATAGTAATACTTGACTGACCAGTGCACAGGGATTTCGCAAGGCATTTGACACATCTCTGCTCCCCTGTGGAAACGGCTAAATAAATGCTAAATTCCTGATACTTGATTAGACAATAGTACAATGTCAACAGTGTTGATTAATTTTCTCATAAACTTCTGCTTGGATTATTCTGTTCAATATTTCTGTGACTTACATAAAGACAGAAGGCAATGTTTATCAGATTTTCATATAACAGAACAGAAATTAGAAAATATTTTGACAGGGTAAAATGCATGTATAAAAATTTTAAAAGAATCAAAAGTTTCTGAGAGGATGGAGAAGGAGAAATACCATTTCTAAAGTCTCAAGGCATTTCAATTTAATGCAATTTTGTGACTCATAAGTGATTTTCCCTCTTAATTGCTGAGTCTATGATTTCATAAGCATTAATTATACTTCAGCAACAACTGCAGCAGCAACGATCTTGACAACAAACAAAAACAAACCACCACAAGGTCGCTGCTTCTTTTGGCTAGCTCTAAGTACATAATTAAAAGATTTGAAGTCCTAATATTTCCAAACACCATTTCAATAACATTGCAATTGCATCGACACCCACGCAAAGACTGTCTCTCCATAAGCATATGCTACCCAAATATATATTATATGAACATGCAGCATTCGGGAGGCTGAGACCGGAGGATCCGGGTTCGCGGCCAGCCTCAGCTACCTAGTGAGGCACTCCGCAACCTAGTGAGACTCGGTTTCAAAATAAAGAATAAAAAATAGGGCTAGGGGTATAGCTCGGAGGTAGAATGCCCCTGAGTTCAATCCCCAGTACCGCAAAAAAAAATAAAATAAAATAAAAATGAACATGACCAGAAACAATGGGTATGGTGCCAAGAATATGGTCATATGGAAAGCTCATTTTACTTTCTGGTTGGCTTCCTCAGTTTCCCCTCCTGCTAAATAGAGATAGATAATACTTGCCAGCACTACTTAAGAAGTATAGATCATGAAGATCAATAAGTACATCTTTGCCAAGCCTTTAGGCCAATTTCCTTAGATGAAATGGCTCCAGTATCTCTGTTGCTCATGTGAAGGATAAAGATTATCCTATAATTTAAGAGGTTAGTGACTTTACCGCCCAAGGTTTCCACTAGCTGCTCTGCGGAGGGTTCCGGGTGGTTCCTCAGGAGCGTGTAGATGCTCATCACCATTCCTGGCATGCAGAACCCACACTGGGTGCCGTGGCTTTTAGCAAGCCTTTCCTGAAAGCAAAGAACACAGGTCCAGGCTAAAAGGTTAGGGATAAAGCTCTCAGAAATGAGACAAAAGCCTTCGATTGGCTTGGCCACAAGCATGTAGGCACAGGGCCTATCAGCTAGTGAGCGAAAGTGCTGTGATTGTTCACATTTACAATGCCATGGAAGCTTCCTGAGAAGAGAGTCCACTGAGGTGGTTGTAAAGGAAGTCCTTAGGGTCACCCCAGTGCATTACTTGTAGCCACAGTTTGGAATCAGCCAAGATGACAGAAATAGAGATCTCTAAACTCTAATTTTGTCATCTCCTCATTCTGCTACCACTTGGGTAACCCCCACCCTCACCCACAAAAAAATAATTCCAATTGGAGATTTGTAGCAAGGCCTGTCTACATAAAGACAGATCTGCCTTTCCTTCTTCTTCCTTTCTGTTCTGATCTTGGCAGGTACCTAGAGTTTCATTCATGTTTGGACATTTTCACTAATGAATATTTGATAGATGAGCTTTAAAGTCCTATAAAAACTTGGCTCTGAGTCTAACGCACCCAGCTGTGTGCCTCTGATGTTGTGGGGCCTTCCTGGGGACAGAAGGACAAACAAACAGGCTGGTGATGTTCCTCCCCTCTGGCCTATGACTCAGTGGTCTTCCAACAACCCTCATGGAGCAGCAATTCCTTGTGCTATGGGAAGATATTTTTAGAACAAAACATACTCCCTTCTCCCCAAGAGTTTATAACTTAATTTGGGGGATGTTCATCATATATGGTCTTGATGAAAGACCATTATACAACAACAAATGCCAAATTAAAATATTGAAGTCACAAAATTATTTTTTCTGGCTAGACTTAGAGGACCAACTATAGAATATGCATAGAATATGCTTGCTTGTTTTTCTCACTTGATCACAGAAACCAAGATAAATGTGAATTGCTCCCTTTCTGTGTCTTTGTGGTAGGACCAGAAACATTCCTAGAAAGAGGATTCCTCCATAAGATGATGCAGTGGACTAAAAGGACCCAGGCTGGAGCCACTTCCTCTTTACCACCTCTTCCAGACTTATGGTTTATAGAACCATAACACTTCAAATAAACAAATAAAGCTGCAGGAAGACAAAGGAATTAAGGAAAGGGTAACATTTCTTCTTCTCTAACATCTTTGTCCTCTGAAACTATAAGCTAAGGTCCAGACAACTACAGAAGCCACCCAAACCCATGTTTGTCCTAAACCTATTAAAATATGCTCTTACCTGAACAGGGTGAATCCTGGTTTTGGTGCTTCCTATGCCTTCTACGGTAGTGACAGCAGCCCCATAGAGAGAGCAGATGGGCACCAGGCAGGCGGTGACAGAGAAGTGACTTCAGAGTTCACACAGTGAAGTAAAAAAGAATTGGCACCGAGACAGTGGTGGTATTGGGGGGTGGAGGGAGAAAAAACATGTAATATATATTTAGATGATTATAATTGTAATTATTTTGACATGAGCAAATTGAGTGTATGTTAAAGCTAAGTCATCACATAAATGATTTTGAATTTAAGTA